>CM030370.1:135188646-135229201 GCA_003604175.2 Clonorchis sinensis
TGGTAGTATACGGGGGGGGGGAGGTGTTTTAGAGGTGCATTTCAGGGTCAACTGCAGATATCGTGCTGAAACAAAACTCATTCACAAACAGTTTACAGCTCGTTGCTTGGTGGTCACTTCGGTTCCGGTCGCACGACTGGCGGTGACTATGCTACTTTCATTATAAACACCCCGCGGTCCACTTCTGTGGACTTCATTTCCCCCCTTTTAGGATCAAAAGCTCCAGTGGAAGCCTTAAAGAGTCCGAAGACTGTTTTAGAGCAGCCGTTCGAGTTGGGAGCTCAATTCCCTCACAAACAGCATGTAGCATAGATCAACGACGTCGCTTCCCAGGCTCGATTCCTCGAGTTGAACATGCATACTGAACCATGGCCGAAGGGAAGTTCTGTTTTACAAGACGGCACAGTTTATGGGCAGCCATGCATTAGATTGCGTTCGGTTTGAAGTTTTGCTGTCAGGGTTCGTCCTGCTGCTGAGAGGACTGCTAGATCACCTTCGAATGTTGCCCTTAGATCCACATACCATCTTGCGGACCACGAGACATTACCGGGTGTGACGAATAACAGGTTGCAGGTACGTCGATATTATTTTGCGAGGTTGTGTGTTGAGTATGCTGAGCGAATTTCCGGCACTAATTCCTCATTTTGACGTTAAGTTAGGTATTGATGTGATAGGAGCTTACAATGGGTCCAAGATCCAGCTATGACCCATCCAACGCGAAGTTACTTTGTTGTCGGTATGCGCTGTAGCAGGTCAACATTGGTGGAGTATTTTTGTGACTTACTACTCGATCTCAAAGCTGTGCAGTGTTGCGGCATTTGTGGATTGTATCACACCGTACAACCTACCAAAATTATGTGATAGCCCGCCAGGACTTTTATAAGACAAGTTGAAGTTCACATCGGATAGTTCAGCTGAGTTCTGTGTTCATTTTCTGGATGACGTTCTTCTCAGTGGCGGCTGCACCAATAACTGATACGGCTTTCTGGAGCCGCAGGCATGTGTCTTGATTGGTCTATGACCGATGACCTAACTATATGCACAGTGTCTGGGATTTGTCTGAAGATTCGCCAGCTTACTTGGCACCAAGCAAAACGTGAACCGTCTAAACGCTCCTCTTGGACAGCAGTATGTGCTTGTCGCTGACTTCTCTGGGAAATGGTGTATAAACGGTAACTGAATCTGTTTCTAATTTCAACAGCAGTGTAAAACGAGTCATTTTGTCTTCTACCGACGAACCTGATGAGGATAATGAATAAAATCGGCGTTCAGCTGTAACTTCCCTTCGGTGCTTAACTGCCATGGCACCCGAAGGAAGCACGAGGGCCGAGATACTGCTGGGTGCCCAATCCTATACATCAGCAGTAGTGATGGCACGGTCGGTTGGATGTCGTTTTGAACCACTGACTTTTCGGTGAGTTCAAGAATGAGCTTAGGGGCCCGCTGATGTTGGCATGTTATTTTTCGGCTTTCATTTGAGACCTACAGGGTATTGGTCAGCAAGCCGAGGAATATCCTCGTGTACGTTCCCCCACCAGTCAACTCAGGGATGGACACGAACATAGCTGACTTTGACCAACTGCGGAGGTCTACACTGCTGATCATGAATGCTCCCCTCTTTATCAGTGGCAATTAACGGAAGTACTCATCACTCCAGTTACAGGTCATCCCAACTCCAACGACGGACTTATTGCGCTGAATTTAATAAACAGGCCGCTCGTAATTTCAATTCGTGGTATATGGGTGATTCGAGTCGCTGTTCAACGCTTCGTGAGGCGGTGATAGTACCAGTCCTTACTGTTTTTGTCCCCCTATCTCGGTGAAGGTAGTTGTAGCAGCGTGAACCATTGCACTTCGCTGCACGCTTTGTGAGCTCAAGAAAACTGAACTGGACTGTTCGTACCCCCGGCGCATCCAGATAGGCGAACTAAACGGCAATTGCGCCGCTTTTTCCAGTTCAGACAGGTCATTAGTTTGCATCTACATTGCACTGTTTTGCGGGGTAGAACAGGTAGCAACGTGTGTCCAATCCCATCATTTCTATAGCATGTACCGCTCCGGTTATCGTGCTTGAATGTTGGTAGCTCGGGTAGCATAGGTGGTCGTTGTTTTTCGCTGAGCTGGGCAGCTTGATTGCAAGCGTTTCATCACCAATCAAGGTGACATAATCAGTGCATTGTTAGGGGGAGTAGTGGAGCGTAGCGATGGGTCGGTGGTTGTGGTTGTGGTTGACTGTCTTTGGTCGACAGTCTCTGAGGACGGTCGTGTGTTTACCTTTGCTGACAAGCTTAAGTGAGTAGAATGGGCATTCATCTGATGAGGTGAGAAGGACACGATTGGATAAATGATATATCAATAGAAACCTGCCATTAATTGCGCTTGCGTACCGTCAGATATGACTCACTTGACGTGACCACCGCCGTCAAATTCAAATGAAGTTAGGATGGAGGTTCTCACATCAGACTAAGTCTCTCACTGGAGGAAAACAGTGGCTACAATAAGATTTACGACAACATCTACAGCAAGCAGCCGATACGAAAAGTACTCTTGCAAGTCCGTTCAAAACGTGCTATGAATAGGTGAAAAGTCCTTTCACCCGCATCTTCCTTTTAGAACAAGTGAGATGCGTGGTCTAATTGGTATCGTCAAGAAATCGGCGAACCTTGTCTCGGTCTTTGGAGCTGAGTTTCCAAATCCGTCACGAAGAGGTATGACTTTACCGCAGTGTGCACCTCTGTAACCCACTGAGCTATACTGGAGAGTGTACGTGTGACACTCAGAGTCTGTCATACCAGGTTAGCCAATGTGTAGATGTCTGACTAGCAGTCTTCTGGTCCTCCAGACTGGGGAGTTGGAGCATGTGTAGCTTGCTCTACAGAGCTTCGGGATTCATACCACCTCGAATTTTTCACCTATCCCTTCAGCGATTTTTGGCCCAACAGGTCCACTGGCACAATTCCATCTTGTGTGGCTCTCAAGTACTATGTCTGCAGCAAATACTGCGACATTATAAATCAACCTGTTTGCCCACTGTCACGTTTCACTATCAGCCCTCACAAATCCACAAAGAAAGTACAGACGAAAGCCTAAGTTTTTAACGCTGATCTGCGCCGGTATGCCCCAACCTACTGTATCGACTCCAGCAGCCGGAAAGACGGAAGAGGATGAGAGAGAGAGTGCTATTTGTGCCAACATGGAGGCCTGTGGCCCTGATGATTTACCGGGAGGTCTAGCACACTAGGCTCTGATGAATACCGCCTTCTCAGTTATCCTCAACACAATGGGGACCTTGGCGACCATTGCCGTCTTCCACAACAAACATCAAGACAGTGCATATCTCCAGACGTTCTCCGGGAATGTCTCCGTAGGAGCCCATAGCTGAAAGATACAGTAGGGAGGTTTTCCTACTGGATGCCGGGGCAGAGTGAACCGAATCCGACATTTGACCGCACCATTGCTGCACTAGATGGAAGTGTGTACGTCTCTCCACCTCAGGCATTTATGAAGGCCTGAAGACTACCTTAGTTGTCAGTTATCTGACCGATGTGCCTTGTCCAACCCATTAATGACAAACAACTAGCACATCCATATGGTCTTTTCTAAACGGGAGCTTTCAGTGTCCGTACTACACGTCAAATTGGCAGACAGGTAATGCTTGTCCAGATCCTCTACTCTCAAGTTTGACGTATGCTGTCTTTTCAACACGTTTGCAAGAATCAAGCATTGTCATGAATCTTGAGGCCTCCTTAATTGAACCCAACTGGTTTACACCTTACTCTCCATGCGTCTGGTGATCCAGAAGCGATTATTTGTGGGATCTAATGCATGTAAACGGTACTCAGCCTCGTCTTTACGCTTTTCGGTTATCCAGGTCAAGGCCGTTCGATATGAAAACCGGCACCTAATGGAATGCACGTTTCACACTGAGGACATTTTCTACTGTGATTTATCCAGGCTCCTCAGTTAAGTAGGGAGCACTGACATTGTCATCCTTGTTGGTGATATGAATACACTGGTTGGTTATCTGATGCTTTTGAAACCAGATCTGGGTAGCCAATTCTTAGCTGTTGCTGGCTGCACAGACAGAGGAGAGCGACTCCTCCAGTTGTGTGCTGACAGTCAACTTTTTCTGGCTAGCACGAATTTTCAACATGGATGATCGCACCACACAACCTGGTGGCCACCAAGTGCAATTCAACTGTGGACCAAACTGGACCACGGGGCTATCCGTCACCTGTAGAGGGCCGGCGAGATGGCTCAGTGGTTAGAGTTTTAGAATTTACTGACGGGAAACCCCATGGTTCGAACCCGACCCCTGCATCTCGACTTCATCTGTCTAGGCTTGGCAACCTGGCACTATCCCAGCCCTCGTGCTTTCTTCGGGTGGCATGGCAGTTAGACACCTAAATGGTGTTAGGGTTGAACGAGTGAGCCACAGTTGTAGTCTGTCGCTCACCCTGAGGCACATAACTTAGTTCTAAGCACGTCATATTTGGAACACGTCCGACCATTCGTCTTCCTTCAGGCCCTCGAAAGTCAGAAAGAAGCATGTTAATCTATCATTTTCGGAAACCTGCCATAGCTAAGTAGTATAGACCTGAGCTAGCTCAACAAACACAAATGACAGCGAAGCACCAGTGTTATGTTGTCGGTGGTGATAATGGTGATTATTGCTCACCACCGGTGCTTCGCTACCCTACAACCACAATTTATCTGAAAGTCTTATACTCAAGAAAAGAATAAAAGTGGACCGGAAGGGACTTAGTACAAGCCTATCGCAATCATTCCAAGGCGCCTGCACTTCCGGTCACTCATTCAGGTAAACTGGGTAGAAACTGATAAGAACGCCATTAACATCGATTAGCAACCATACCTTGCAGCGTCTCCAACAATGGCCAGGGGATAACGGGGACCCCATCCTGGGTGGTGAGTTGTATCAACACTGCCCATACTTTTCGTAATCTCTTTCTTATCCCTCTGCCAAGTAAAAGGTTTTCACCACCATGAATGGGGCATACCACCCTCTTTTGGTACATATCTTTTGGTGCTGGTCACATTCGTCGATTGAAGGCTCTTTTTGTAGAATCGAATACTCGCTTTCTAATTGTTTCATTTCGGGTTGGCGAGAACCAGCCCACACGAGGTATGGTTCTGAGACAACTGTTATCGAAGACCTGAAGAGGTCTCAGTTCCGCTGCTCTCAAGGGATGCGTCTCACAACCATAGAGCAAAATGACCTCTACTGTGTACTGATACGCCTATCACCTGATATTCAGGGATATGTTACTCTGGCACCGTAGACGTTTCAAATTAGCAAACGTGGTCCGGGCCTTAGGGTTTCGTGCACTGACCTCAACTGTCGTACTTCAGTCGGAAGTGGTATATCCAAAAAATATGTAAAGCACTCCACAACATCGAGTGGCTATGTTTGGATTGTGTGTTCATGGACCACCCGTCCAGGAGCATGACCTTACGCTTTGTGTGTGCAAAACGCATGCCAAAAGATGGCATGACTTGTCAGTTCATTTAAAAAGACACCTGTGCCTTCTGTTCGAAGACGAAGACGATGTGGTCTGTGTAGTCCCGATCGGTCGGGTTTGCCTCAGCGGCTGTTTCAGCACCAGGGTTTTGAAGACTCTCTCGTTCCTCTCAGTATCCCGTTGATCACCAACCTGCGTAGGAATGGAGAGGGTGGGCATCCTTCTCGGACACTTCTTAAAGAAGATTTGGGAGAGCTTCCTTAACAACCCTAACAACAGCTTGATTCACGCCTGGCAGTCCGTTTTTCCTGAGGTCCTCGCAATTCAGCAAGAAACATGCCAATCCACCATCTTCGAAAAACTGCCCAGCAGTATCAATCTGAGCTAGCCGAACAACTTTCCGCAGTAAACAAATACTGTGGCAGTGAACATGTGGATGGAGCGTGGAAACATGTGAAAGGAGGTATGTTAGCGGATGAATGGAATGCAAACCTTAATCGCCCTCTGAAGGAGAAATAAAGTGCAAAATAACCGTACTGAAACGTGAGAAGGCACCAAGACCGGACGATCTGTTTCCAGCCCTCTTCAAAGACGGTGGAGAATCCCTGGTGACCCGTCTGACAAAGCTTATTGGTGCTATATAGAACGAAGAGAAGGTGCCTGCGCGATGGCTCAGTGGTTAGAGCACGAATTTACTGGCCGGACGGTCCGTAGTTCTAACCCGACCTCTGCCTCTCGACTTCCCCTGTCTAGGCTTGGGCAGTATCCCATCCCTCGTGCTTCCTTCTGGTGACATGGAAGTTAGGCACCGAAAGGGTGTTAAATTTGAAAGTTTTTTTGGAGCCTGCAGAATGGGGCATGTCGACAGTTATTCTCATCTTCAGAAAGGGTACGCGGGCGTTGTGTGAAAGCTACCGGGGCATCAGCCTGCTTGCTGTGGCATCAAAGGCCACTCTGGTCTTATCCTTCGACGGTTGACCGAACACAGGGAGAGGCAGATCCGCGAACCAAACCGGGTTTCTTACTGCAAGAGGAGGCATTGATCACATCTTCACTCTCCGACAAATTCTGGAAAAGCGACGCTGCTTCCAGCAGGCAGCAATGGTTGTGTTTCTTGATTTGAAACCTGCTTTTGAATCTGTGGACCGTCAGGCACTATGGCAGTGTCTATGGGGCAAAGGTGTCCCCCATAAATTCTTGACGCTCCTTAAGGCGCTCTACGCCGTGTGAAGGTCTACGAGAAGTTCTCGTCTGAGTTCACCACAGCAAGTATTATCAGACAAAACTGTTCTCGTCCACCTTTCCTCTCCAAGTTCGTCATTGATGCGATTATGGGAGACTCACTATCAGCCTCTAATGCTTGTGGAGCTTGTGAGGCCCGAGATGGTGAGATGGCTCAGGGGCGAGATGGCTCAAGTGGTTAGAGCGCGAATTTACTGACCGAAAGGTCCGTGGTTCGAACCCGACCTCTGCCTCTCGACTTCCCCTGTCTAGGCTTGGGCGACCTGGCAGTATCCCAGCCCTCGTGCTTCCCTCGGGTGGCATGACAGCTAGGCACCGAAAGGGTGTTACAGCTGAACCGTTTTTTTTGTGAGGCCGAAGTTCTCTCGGAGCGTCCGATCATAGATGTTGAGTACGCAGACGACATAGCTCCTCTTGGATCTGATGCGGTGGTAACCCAAACAATGTTAAACAATCTAAATAATTCTGCTTCACGGTTTGGCTCGAACCCTAACCTCATGCTTGCGGATGAGTCGCTTGAGGTAGTAGACAAGTTTGTCTACCTGGGCAGCTGTATCAGTCCCGGTGGTCTAGAGAAAGATGATATTTCCATGCGCATTATGAAGACCAGAGCAGCTTTTGTGAACCTGCGTCACCTGTGGCATAGGCGTGACATCAGCTTATCCGTCAAGCATGCAGTTTACAATGATATGTTGCGATCCATATTGCTCTACGAGTCAGAAACTTGGCCGCTGCGCGCCGAGGACGTCAAAAGACTTTCAGTGTTTGATCATCCATATCTCAGGAGTACTTTCCGAGTCTAGCGGGAACACTGGATCAGTAATACTAAAGCACATCGAATGGTTTTCGGAAGAAATAACACCCTCGATAGATGAACTGATCACATTACAGATGAACGAACGACAGTTATTTTACTGTAGAACCAAAAATCACTGAAGAACTTTGAACGATCGATTCTAACTTGGATCAACGTTTTCAACAGGTTAGTGATGGCACAATGTAGGAATGGAATACCACAGGGTCACGTGCTTCAGCCTGTATTGTTTAAGCTGCTTGTCAACGCCCAGTCAGTATACCTTAGTCAGTCTTCTTCCCTCAGTGAAGTTCACAGATGAGCTGAAAATTTCGGTTGGTGATTCAGATGAATGTAGCTGTGGACCTGCTCCAGTAGGCGCTGGCTCCAAAGGCAGCCACATTGCGCTGTGCCCTGGCAGTTGACGGTAATCACACAGTTGATGGGCACCTATTGCTACAAAGGAAATTCAGTGGAGCTTGATATTTCATAATGGCTCCTCAGCCCTAAACAGATTAAAGATAATGACAGAACTAATGAGAGGCCTGCCGTGAAAAGCGAAGCTTCGACCATGCCCTCCACTTTTTTCGAACGACTTCTTATCAGGTCACATTTGCGAATATAGGTACTGGATTATGCTAACAAACTTCCGGGATATGCCCTGCTGGGCAATTCTGGTTAGAAGCACCGACCGATCGACAGAATTGAACGCAGCCTCGAAGTCAAGGAATACCAAGATTGTGGGTCCTCTTTACATATGGCGTTACTCTAACACCTGACGGAGTGTGAAGGTGTGAGCGACGCAACCTTTACTCAGTCGAAATCCCGCTTGATGTTCACGAGTCAAGGATTCGCATGCCGCTGTAAGACACCAAAGAGTCAGTAACGCCAGAATCCTTGTAACAACGGTAGTCAAACTGTGGTTACACATTCAGTGAGAGTACGCTTTTTGAAAATGAGCACTATTGTCGACTCACTGCAGCTATCGGGGACGGTATCTTTCTCGCAGATAGACACAAATAGGCTAGACAGGTACTGACTGAGGAACTCGCCGCCATCCTTGAACAGAGCAGGTGGAAGGTCGTCAGAGCCAGGAGCGCGGTGACGCTTGATTAGAGGTATACACTGAGACGCTTCTGATGCTGCTGCTCAAGGCCGGCAGTCTGGAATTGGGGTAGCACGTGGCCAACTGAATTGCTGCTTGTGGTACTGTGCCCAGCGGTCCAGGCTTTCTACTTTACTGGATATCAGGGAGCTATCTTCGTCCCTGATAAAAGGCTTCCGAGGACCCGTCCGACGAATCAAATGGAACGGCTTGCTTACGTTTCCATCGTTTTTGCCTCTTCCATCTCTTTGGCCTTTTGGGTCTACCAAGCTTTGCGGTCTGCGCGGACACTCAGTTTTACATGGTGTTGGATGATGCGTCGGGTGGAGTTGTGGTTGCGGCCAAGGGGAATCT
Organism: Clonorchis sinensis; assembly: GCA_003604175.2. Taxonomy (NCBI): domain Eukaryota; kingdom Metazoa; phylum Platyhelminthes; class Trematoda; order Opisthorchiida; family Opisthorchiidae; genus Clonorchis; species Clonorchis sinensis. Next base: position 135,197,621 of record CM030370.1, read on the forward strand.
GTCATCGGGCCCCCAGCAAAGACACGGCTCTATTAGAGATCCGATGTATGGATGAGGTTGGCTCGGTTGTACCACAAACAAACGTTCCGGCTTTGAGTAAAGCTTTGGGTATGTTTTTTCAGCGGCCGTTTATATTCGACATCGGACCGTCCGGCAGGCGTTCGAGGAGCTGGTCCTGATAGCTTCGTTTGGTTCCTGGGTCCACTAGCTTCTCAATGGCTAATCGAGGCGTACGCGTTATGCCTAGACTTAAAAGCTTAATGAAAAGCTACAGCGTACAAGTGCATGTTCGGAGTCCAGGCCGGTGTTCCAGAAGGAGCGGCAAGCATTGCTCGATCCTCGTTACTGATAACTGACGGCGATATGGTCGATTTAGTTTCGCCACTGGTTCTTCGGTGGCACCACCTTGCCAAGCTATTTCTGCTGTTCCGGAACTGGGTACTGGAAAGGAACAGTCTGCGATCAGCACACATCTGAATTGGGCGATTTCCGTCATCCGTGCCTCTCGTGTCCAACCCAAGACGACCACTCAATCGGGCCTCAGCAGCGCCTAGTCTACCTACCTGGGCGTTCATGTCGCCACCAACCACAAGGATATCTATGCTTTTAGGCCGTCCTAAAAGAGCACTGAGAGCGTCATAGAAACTGTCTTTGACAGATTCAGAGCTACACTCCGTTGTGGCGTATGCGGGCGCAATAAACAGGTTGCAATGGACCTCTTTTTCTCGAGATTCTCTCACACGCGTTTTCAAACGAACCACGCAGAGGTGACTATCAACGGGTATCCAACCAAGTAGAGGTGCTTCCGCTCGGTTACTCAATACAACACTCACCCCGCCATATCCTGCTGCAGTTGTACCAGAGGTGTGCAGCCGGAGCCCTGAACAGAGCGAGTCGGAAGTCAGTTCAATTACAGTACTTGTATCCTGTATCCTTGTTTCTGACACAGCTTACATCAACGGATATGGAATCCAGCCTATGAGCTGCTTGCTTTAGTGTGCGAACATTAAAGGCGGCTAAGTAGACCTGCTTTCGGTGTTTGAAAACAGATTTCGAAGGACCAGTAGACTGTGCTGGTCAGAACTCTAACCACTGACCAACCTGGTATGAGAGGCTCTGTGTGTCGCATGGACACCACCCAGTATAGCTCACTGTGTCACGGGGACAAACAAACCGTCACCCCCATGATAGTGTTCAGTCTCTTTGTGACGGACCGTTGCCATAGACGCGTTGCTATTTGATTAGCTTTGATGAGAGGCCACCAGAAAGCAAGATGCTCTCACCCTTTATGGACGGAGTCAAAAGTAGCTCAAAGGTTACTAAAGTAGGCAGTGATTTTCTGCAGGTACTTAGACCGACTTCTCAGAATCCATCATGAGTTTCTGGTCAACACGACTTTTTGGACGGAAGCCAACTGGCTGGGTCGCGTTAGAGTATCTCGCACATTTGAAATGTTTTTGTGGACTGCGTTAAGCGGATTCCTGCATACAGACCAAATTACCGTACTCAGTCGCTACAACGACCAATAATCACTTGATCGGTCAAAAGGTCACTCCGCTGGCCGGTCTAGCATAGGGGTAGGATCTGATTAATCGAATAATTGGACTCAGCAGCCAACTATGTTCCAGTATCTGCAGGAGGCTGGTTGGCAATGTCGCGTCCAGATGTTCGAATTTCCAGAATGTTGATACATGCACTTTAACTACGATGCGCTCTAATTTTTCCGACTTGCTACTATCGCCTGTATAAACTTGATCATACTGTCCCAGTCAACTACAACCAACATAGAGCAGCAACTCTTGATTTCTAAAACAGTACGGTTTGAATTTATCCCAATTTGTGCATTTGTTTACTCTCAAGATCGAATTTGTCTTTGTAGACACAATGCACAAGCTACACACTCCAGATCTGCTGAGCGATAAAATATCTTCCCGATTCGTGGCACTGATAGGAAGCAGCCACTCTGGATCCATTACACCATTGTGGAACACTCTCATTCACAAACAAATGCAACATCGTCCCTGCATCATAGTCACCTCAGGAGAACTCAGTTACAGCTGTTTAAAGGGTGACTGCATCAATCTTCATTTCTTGCACACTGATGATATCGACAATTCAGAGGGAGCTTTCAAGAAGCTTCGTGATATTGTTTCCAACAGGGATGACTCACAACCGGTGTGTATATTTATGGAATGTGTTCCTTGGTTCTTTCTTGACTGTCCTAATGATTTCGAATTTGGGTTTTACACCCGCCACGTGATCTCTCTTATGTTTGATCTAGCAATCCAGCCGATGGTAAAGCGACTGACTGTTGTTTTCAATCCCATTCAAAGTACCACCGGCGCGTTTCTTTCATACTCTTCAGATATTTGTACAACTTTGGAGCAATGTGCCACATCTATCCTTCGATGTGGGAAGCCTAACTCTGTTACCTCTGGCCCCAACGAATGTTGCGTGCAACTACCTCTCACTGTTTGTCACAAGCGATCAGCCCAACATGCGTTCTCTCACCTAGCTGATGAACAACCGTCTATTGTCAATAAACCAGCTCTATTTGAGAAATTGGTAGTCGATATTGACGTTAATCTCCTGGAGTTTGTTGGATTTCACCGTGTGGTGAATGATCTAGATCAACCAACTACGCAGCGGTTGCAACAACAGCCTGAAGCCTCGTTTGCTCTGCAATTAACAGACAGTGAACGTATTGCACGCGCTCAGGTGGCTTTACCATATGAATTCGCACAAACTGAAATCAGCTCTAGTCATCCGGTTGACGATGTTCAAATCCATTATCAACCTGACTGTTTTGACGATTTTGATGATGAGGATCCGGATGATGACTTGAACATTTAACCTTCGTTTTTGTGGGCGATTTTCGTCCGTCTCCTGTACATATTTGCAAATAGACAGTCACTTCATTTTCTGGGTTTACTTGTTGAGGCGAAAATCCGCGACTCTGTGACATCTCAGTGAAGCCCGCAACTATCGTGTGTAGTACGAGCTGGTTTACTGCGTACCACAAACGTTGGTTACTGTCCCTCGGAGGCATTAGGGCGTAACTTCCGGGGCTAAAAACCTCAACGGAATGACAACCATTCTGATTTTCAGTGTCCCCGGAGTATAGTTCTCAATCAGATGCAGTGCTTTAGTAGAATAACCATATACACATCCTGTTGCCTTTTGTGGTGCTTACTCGGACGTGGTCTTTATAAGGTAATATTTTAGTGCGTACTTGCGCAGATTATACGAGCACCCTGATGATGTAACCATAGATGTGCCATATATCCATTGAAATAACAGGTTCTACGACAAGACTGTTGAACACATTCGTATGTCCAAGCACTCTCACTTACAGGTAATCGCGGTACGAAAATTTAGGAGCAAGAAGTAAAATCTTCTGTAGAATTAGAGGAAGACTGAGCCTTTTCAGTTTGGCCCGCTTCTCTTCACAACACAAGTGACGCGTCGCGTTTCAAAGTTTCTCGTGCCGTAGTGAATAACCGTCCTTGAGGATGCTCTCTCGAGCGTAAGCCTCGCCGATTATCTAAAGTGGAAGCTACAGTTTTTCAAACTTATCTGAATGTTTTCCTCAGTAGAATTCCGGGTGTCTTCGATTTCGAGTAACACTCTTCATTTGACCACAGATAAAGTGGTTTGAGATGCAGGCTTCGGCCAATCTTGATAGCCTAACCGCCAGAGCTTGTTTCGCAACAGATTGCATTCTGCTACAACAGTACTCTCTCTTCAAAGGACGTCATTTTTCGGGAATCGGTCCTACCACTTGATTCTAAGGACGTTGTGTACGCAGTGCAGTTAAAATTCGTCAAAGACCCGAACGCAGTCTGTTTAGTGCTCGGGTCTGGCTGCCGTACAGTTGTGAAGGTAACAGCCCGGCATACTGCAATATTGGTGTCCACGAACAAGTTGTGTTTGCTCTAGGTGCGTTTTTCAAGACGGCTGAATGCCGTGCTGGCTTTTTAAACTTCCGCGTTAATTCCGTGATCAAGCGTCAGGTGTGTGGATATTGTGCTGCCACAATAGCAGAAATCTATGCAGCACGCCATCTCGTAACGATATAGCGTGCAGGCTGACAAATGACGCTTTAAAAATACTTGTTTATGCTAAGGGACGCCTCTGAACCACACACACACACTATACATATATATATATAATAGCTTCCCTCAAGATTTGCCAACGTCTTGTTCTCCTTAGAAGGACCCTTTCTTGGGGATACGCTGTTTTAACCGCACTTTTGCAAACAGTTCCCTTATGATTGGAATGGGTTCTAACTAATATCAAGGGAAACACATCTGGGGAGTTGTAACATTTTTTAAACATATTTTGTCGCTGTGCAGAACTTGAAACGAAAACGATCCACCATCAGCAATCTCTAATGGGTGAGTTTGATGGTACTTGCATTTGACCCTTGGTAAATAATACAGAATCCCGGGGACAAATATGAGGAACACGTCTCTCAGGTAGGTTTATGTTCAGCTGATTCTAATGCGCGAGATAGCCTCTATGCAGTGTATTCGGTTAAATAATACCACAGACGAGAGATGGAGACAAGTTTCAGCTGATTATCTGGTCAACACCAACTGAATCTGCAAATGAGTATTTATCGCAAATTCGCTATTCCAATAAGCTATGAGCTTGGTGAAAACTCGCGGACCAGGCTTACCTGAACTACTCCGAAGCTGTCCAGGGGTTTCAATAACTCTTACTCAGTGCCTTAGTCTTTATTTTTAGGCTCAATGTTGCAAGCGATCTCTGTTTTTTTTCACCACAACAAGAGTGATTTCTTCAGAGGGAACAATGAAGAAATTGTGGATGAAAAACGTTATTACATTTCGCCTGGTGTGGTTAGTCACTGGCCGCCAAGTTGCTTGGTATTTAGGCCGCACCAAGGGCTATTGCAGTACATGTGTGTTCATTGGCTTTCTGTCAAATGGCACCTGTCCGTCTTATTTCACAGGCTGCCTAATTACCGGCTAATCCCCTTAATACGATACGCATTTAGAGATCCAGGACGACGGTCGCAACATAGTGTAGAATGTTCAAGCATTATTTCAGAGGGCGCTGGATCGAGCAGGCCGCCAATTGCTAAAGTAGGGAGCCTGTAGATGCAGAAGTGGCCTGCACTTGAACTCAACAATAACCCGACTTCAGAGAAGCTTATCGCCCAGCTTTCACTACTAAACGGAGACCTGATTAGTCAATGACCCGAACGTTCTGACCGACTTCTGTCTCCTGGATAACGAACTTACCTACTTACTGCTGTTCTCTTATGGAACGACTGTCTGAAGATGCTGACCAACGGTCGTTTCCTCTTAGATGATCACTGTTGAGAGGAACTTGCCCGGTGGAAGTCTTTGAGGGACTGATTAGAATGTTTTATGGATAGTTCCATAGGGGAAAATTTTTACAAAGATTTGCAGAACACTGAACTTCGGCTAAGGAGTCTGCTCACGAACTAAGAATTCAGTAAAATATACTTAGGAAGTGACGAAATGTTCAGAGAACAATGTGCTTGTCTAAACGATGCCGAGAAATGACTCCGTCTGTTGGCATAGGATACAACGATCTGTATACATTTCTTCAAGTGAAATCGCAACCCCTCTCCCACCCTAAAGAGATTAAATTCAGAAGACGGTGGCCTTTAAGCCACGTCACTTGAAGCCTCCAATGGTAGTTTGGACCTACTCGGAAGGAACACTTTCCTCGGTCCTTCGAAGTGGTCTCTGAACGAAGGCCACTGTGATATTTGCAACAATGGGTAGAACTCATTATGTGGTTTCTGGTCACCTCAAACTTTCATGCACTTAGCCGGACGCACTCGGCTCCGGACAACAGGTAAACCCAGTTCCTGTGTTCTTCATTCTGACCATTGCGGATAGGGTAATTTTCCTCTGAGTGACGTGTTTGGTCTTTGGAGTAGGTTAGGGATGGGGTCTCAGGAAACATCAGTCACGGGCCATGTCTCAGAGAACCGTACCCAAGTGGTGTTAACTGTGGGAATAGTGTCCTTTTGAAGTGGACTGCTGTGATCAGCACGACAACGGCAATAAACACGCAATGGATAAACATGGATATCTTATTCTTCTAGCACAAGGTGCAATGAAACGACAACCAACATGGTGGCTGAAGCCTTCAGATCCATAAACTCCATTCGATCTTCAAAATAAAAAATCGGTCGAAATGGAGGAATCCCTTGGCTGACAACCACTGATATCACGGTAGTTCACACGGTCATTATGCAGACAGACTGAGTTGTTTGAACAGGTCATGGCTGCCGAGTCAGTAAACGACCGATTATATTTTGGCAGGTATTTGCAGACCGGAACTATATTCTACCTAGTATATATATATATATATATATATATATATAACGGGGACTGTGATGATTCAGCCCTTTTTTTACCTGATCAACGATTAAGTAAGCGATTAGATCACATACAACGCAGTAAGTCATAGGCCACAGAATTACGCTGAACAGGCTTCTGTTCCTAATTCAAACTGCTTTTGTGGAGTTTCTGGAAGCGCAGAAGAACAGTGCCTGTGAACACAGGTATTTGAATGTCAGGTCATCGACATTGTGAAACCGTATGGATTTTGACTAGATGGCGATAGCGAGATGAGCTTTCTGTATGCTCCGATTCAGATTAGACGCCCAGTACAAGCGAAGGTAACCATGACAGCAAAGGATTCTGGTTGCCCAGGGAAGCAGCCAATGAGAAGTTTGCTAAAGCATCGTTTCTCCAACCCAGTTCAACCAATGATCGATCTCAGAAGTCACATTATCAACATAACATCAACTTAATATAGAGCTCTGCTCCAACACAAATGCAGTGAGTTGAAATTAACAGGAGGCAACGGTTCCCGAAGGAAGAGAGGTGGTGAGTTTTTTTGGTTTTCAACTGTGTTCATTCAATGCGGTTCCCAGTAATGTAATTTTAAAAAGCTTTGGGTGTAAACACTCATTGAAAAAAATACTGAAGAGTAAATTCTTGGGCATCGAAAAACAGTATCAAGTCTTTCAGCATTCCTATTCAGGCTTTCCATGAGCATATATTTAGCGAGTAAAATAAGATGTTCGTTCTTCTGTTGCTCAGCACATTTGCATGGTACATCTCGTATGGTGAATATGTTTAGGTGCATCCATTTGCAGAGAAGGGTTCACAGACTAGGTCCATTTCCTCCACTCCAATTTACCTTCAGTCTTCTTTGAAATGGGAATCCCACGAGAGGACACCCGGCCAAAGGTAGCCTACCACAGGTTGTCTCCCTCGTGCTAATTTCCAGGCTTGACCAATGAGGTTCAAATACACCGAAGCAACGTTACTGTTCCGTTGGCTGGGTTGACGCGAGAACCCACTTTTGGAAATTGCCAATGAGATAAGACCTAGAAGGGCAGGTTGCTGCAAACGCGCAGTGGATGACACTTAGGGCTGCGCTGGTCAGGCTAAAGCTAATTGCAGACGAGTGTCGTCTTTCATAGCAAGTGCAGACTCAAACTATCCGTTCTGCCGAGTCCTATTCAAGTCGTGACATTTTGGTCAGACGACAGTGCGCATAAATTACGTGACAACAACAGCAATATCAAAGAGACTCGCTTGACACACTCGTGTACCTTTTATTTTTTATCCATTGTTCGTTCAGCTGTGACACTCTGTGCCTAGCTGCCATGCCACCCGAAGGAAGCACGTGGGCTGGGATACTGGCAAGTTGCCAAAGCCTAGACAGGAGAAGTCGAGCTACAGAGGTCAGGTTCGAACCACGGAGCTTCCGGTCAGTAAATTCACGCTCTAACCACTGAGCCATCTTACCTTCATTGATTGTGGATGTAACACGACCGGAATTACACTGTTGTGGAGACAATCGATGGAGTGAGAATGTCTTAATCAAATGTTTCTAAAAACGGTTTATGGGACTAAATGGAATTTTTAGTGAACCATAGTGGTTGTTTAAGTTCAGAAATTACCCAAAATTACAAATAACCAGCTAGCGTTCGTGACAATGTTTCGAACTTAAAAAACCTTTGGAGAATATTAGCAGTACTAGTAGGTGATTTTGGCTGGTTCCATTAGTGTTTTCTCTCACTGTACCACTAAATTATATTGCCCCTCTGACTAAGTCTTCCGTAGATTAAACCGGTGATTGCATTTGCAAAGGGTACCGGTGCTCCCAGAGTATCAGTCCGATTAGGCTGCTGGATTGCTAGAAACATGATCGCGTGATGAAGGCTTCAGTTCACGTGCAAGCAATCTTATGAGTGGTAAGTCGGGATTTGGATACGTCGAGTATAAAAAAATAAGGTGGTCTTCTAAGGCATAATTGTGTTTACTAATGGCGCCAGAGGGGTCTCCAGTAATCTGTGACGTGACAGAGCCATAGTTGGTGGGGGTTAACTTTTGATAGCTCCTAGTCATAAACGCTCGTCTGCCATACATCGCACCTTGAAAATTCACAAATCCTTATATATAGTCAAACTTCGTTTGAGCTGATTCGGGTCTCTGATGTTCTGTAGAAAGCGCAATTCAAGATATCACACCGTGCACATGCCGCAGTTCCCCAAGTATACTTACTTTTTGTGGAACCAGCTCCACAGATTACTGTTGTGAATAACCTTTCACATGTCGCACGCAACCTCTAAATTTTGCGTTATTTTAAACGGATATTTGGATTTTTGAAATGCCATAACCAGTGTTATTACTTTCTTTCAACGGTCGTTCTCGCGAATTGGCCTGTAGGTTTACCCAACGGTATCAGTGATACCTATAGTTACCAAACAAAGACGAATTGTTAAGAGCGCAAGACTTGCAGTTGAGAAGTAAACGCAAAGAACTACTGTAATCACTGCCCTACTTGTAAGGCCTACCGCTTCGCACCCACCCCACAATGAGTTTTAGCAAGCTATACCTATTAGGGCGCGGAAACTGATTTCTCCGACTACGGCGCTGTCATATTTCGCCCCAGTTACCTATGTAGCTTTCTTTGACTTTGGTACTCTTTCATACCCAATCTGGCAACCATAGCCTATCGGTAATACATCCCGCCGGCTTTATAGTTACCCTCTATTTCCCCCTGGTCTTATCCTATCCGACTTAAACCAGCTAAAGTGCGTGATTGCTGTTCCACAAACAACTTTGCGAAAAGTAGCCTGTATTGTTAACTGCCCTGTTTGGGATAGCATTGTCTTGATGTGACAACCAACACCTTGAATCTCAGCAAAACACTGGTATTATTGCGTAACAACGAACTAGCCATACGACCTACGGGCTGAGCTGGCTAAGGTGAAGGCATAGTTCACTTCTTGTTGTATAACCTCCTGATATTCGTAGTTGGCATACGTACTTGTTATGAAACAGATAAAATATCCCCGAGAGATTATTATTCATGGCTATGCCATCTGGCTAATTGGCTTGAATAACTGGCTTATATACAGACTTAAAAACTGGTAGCGTTCGGAAATCAAAACCGAACAAAATGATTAGCATATCTGTTCCAAAATTTGACTCAATTATGGTAACTCACGGGATCTCTTAGTGCTATTGTTGATTTACCGGTCTTTCACTCATTGCTAATTTCTACAGCACTTCCCTAACTACTCATCTTGCCAAGCGTTTAGGCTTGCGGCGCGCGGTAATACTAAGATGAATCAAACGCTAAACTGACACCATACATCTCGTAAATGCAGTTGATATTCCACATACTGAGTAACGGTCTATGAGGATATGACTGATGTGGATGGGTTATGATAACGGTTGACTCGTTATCCCACTTATTATCAACACATTTCGGTTGATAGCCTGGGGACGTTAATATGCCTCTTGGAGATTGGTAAGACACAAGCTACCAGGTGGTCTGAGTGCTGCGGCATACTCCCAAAGGGATGCACTAAGACCTTAGGGAGGCTGATGGATGCAGCAAAAATTTTCCAAAAGTCTGCACGAGCCTCGTATCATACACCGTCCCATCTAAGCCACCTATACTCATCCACTCCTTTTAGTCTATAATCTAAAAATTTAACTTGGCGATTGTTACATTGTGTCCAACTGCGAGGTCCATGATGGATGACGAAATTAGGATGAATAAACGGTATCACACAGTAAATCTATCGTTCCTGTCACTCCGTGAATACGATGGAAGCAACGGAGGAGCCAGTTGTTTGCTGAATAAATATAATACAGTATTCATTCTGTACAGTAATATACCTAGCCAAACAAATTTTCCTGTGCGTCGTCCGTTCAACCTGGCTGGTAAAGATCCCGAGAATAAAATTGAGTTCAACGACGCGCTCTGTTAGTCTTTCAGATACCAAACTACTCCTATGTGCAAACCGTGTTAAAAGGTTCGGTCCTGTGCTTGCAACATCGGGCGTTTCTTCTCTATCTTCCTTGTCTTTGGCTCCGTCGGGAGACTAGTTTGTTTTCTCGAGTGAGACGCTGATGACCGTTTTCCCACTCAATCCGAAACACGGACAAAAATCGGCTTGTCGTACTGAAACTCACTTATTTCGCCACCTAACGGAGTAAACTTTACCAACCACGACTCATTCTGAAAATGCTTTATTCCCGGATGATCTTCCCGACACGATCTCCGCACATTTGAAGACGTTCACCGTTTTATCAGGATGAACTGAGTTCTAGGCTTCTCCAGTTAACTATGCGGCACAAGTTTTCTGTTTTCTATATAGTCGATTACTCAGTTGAGCGAGATTGGTCGGAAATTGCACTTGAAGGACCAGAGTGCTCAGTGACGATTCATCGGTTGGACAGCAGAGTGCAGTTTGCAGGGAAGTTTACCGACCATATATAGGAAAATTCATCCTGAACCTGGTGCAAGAGAGCATCGTCAAGGAATATTACCATCCATCTGTTTTGAACTACTGCCTTTGCATTTACACATATAATCAATTCCAGAACAAAGTCATTGTCGAAGCAGAATGTGAATAGCTGTAGGTGCAGGGAATATGTGTTGAGTCTTCGCCCTTGAACTGTATTGGTGAATTATACTTTTGTATTGCACGGGGTGTAATTTTCCACTCTCCATAATTTAACAGAGTTGCTCACCCTTTGGTTACTGTAATCTTACTGACTGTTCCTTACTCTGTTTCCATTGTCATGCTAGGTAAAGAATAGTATAGCGCAGCTTCACTGAAACTAAATATATCCTTTCGGTCATAGTTGTCTGATCTCATTGTGATCGTTTTGCGCAATTCACCAACATCCCTTGCGACATACCTTTTTGCTCTCCGCATATCTGAATATAAATTTACGTAACGACACCAATAGTAAACACACTCACCTTGTAGATGCTCAGACCATACCTCATCCTTCCAACATGGTTCTGATGTCCGGAATTACGTGGTTCCCATTCTTGTAGCAATCTTTGTGGGTATATTGCGTACCACGAATCTCCCCCATCCTCCAAAGCCACTGGCAATTGGCATGGTTGATCTCAAGGAAATTTGGTCGACTTTGATGTGGAGCTTGCATGCTGACGCACCAATTTCAATATACTTTTGAGGTAGTTCCTCCCTAGCTACGACGTTATGAAGGGTTCTTCTGACATAAGTTCCAAGAACAGGTCACAAAATTCTGAATGGTTCCTGCGCGAGATGGACCCTCTGAAATATACGCCTTCTGGATGACGGTTCAACGCATCTGACGGGAAAATCTCACCTTTGCAGTAGATATCAAAACATCAATCGGGTCCACTGACTGGGATGAAGCTTTTCATCGACTGATCGGCAAAACCACCCTGTTTACTGACGTAGAGAAACAGCGGTTGCTTTTATCTTAATTTTGCTCTTGAGCTTAACCTATACTGAATACGCCTAAGCCGGCGATATACGCGTCGGTTGCAACCAGTTTGACAAAACAGAAACCAAATTTCATTCAGACCCTTAACTGAACAGCCTTTCTTGTAAACTGAACAGTCATTGCCTACTACCCCCAAACCATACTCCCGTACATACGGCGACAGTTAATAAAAGCGGATTTGATGAACGTATCATCAACCGAGCAGTTGTGACCTGTAAGCTTCATTCACTATTCAGTACAGCAGTGGTCTGATCCAGAATGAAGCTATCCAAATCGTCCGATCAATAAGTTCTCAAACTCATTCCCACTGCTTCTTCGATCTCTCTCAGCTGCATTGACTTCAGCATGATTTCCACACTGGGCAACATTGGTAAAAATTTGTTTGGTTAGACCTTTCCCTCCACAAGGTGCTGTTAACCTATTCGGTAAGTCACTTCGGACACAACAGTGGACACCTCAGAATGTGTGGTTGGTTCATTACAGGTGTATGTGCAACCAATTTTTTCCCAAACTTTTCCAGAGAGGTTTTTTTGTGGTTATCCTTTCCTCCGCTCTTGATTACCATGAAATAGCGAAGCGGATTATCATTGGGGCCAAGTTTGGAACCGATTGCGAAGTTATCGTTTCGGAAGGTTTAGCCAGCACTATGTGGACTTACTGTTGGGTAAGACCTCCCTCTTACTGCAAAAGCTTGTTCAAGCCAAGTGAGTAAATACCAGATTGGGTGAGCTCTGAGACAGACGAAGAAACAATAAATAAGTTATATTTTGACAAACAAGTGCTAAATTTTCGTTAGACATTCTTACCGGGTATTTTACGACCGATGTGTTGATGTGTTCATTGCGATAAGAAGGTCATGTTGATGGTGGCAGTTGTGCCTAATAAGCGAAAACATTATTGCCCTCCATGATTAATTAGTTATCACACCGTCCCGTTTTTGGATGTAAACACGCTGGGCTTAACAGTGCTACATGCATAAAGATGAGATGGAACCCTTGTAATGAAGATAACAATCGTGAGTGCGTGAGGAAACCCGAAAATGAAATTGCTGCAGAGTGTAATAGAAACTATGCCTCAGAGCTACCGCTTCAAACTTATATTTTCGATTGAAATTGGTCCGCATTTAATAGCATTTCGAATCCTCTTAGGATGTGGTGTGATGATTTGTGAGTTCAGTGAATGTGGAAGCAAAGTAGCTTAAAAGTTCAGCAACAACTATTCTAGGTAATGGGCTTTGAAGCTTAAGTTTGAATGGAATAATAAAAAGTGGAAAAGCTGCCTGGTAAAACCTTTATTTTCGTCCATGCATTAACCGAGTTCGAACTAACATATCATCAGTAAATGTCTCTCTGAATGTTTGGAGGTTTTAGTCCAGTTTCGGAATCTGTGATACGAAGGCACCCAGGTGAATGTACAGTCGTCCCTCCTGAGGGAAACAACATTGTAAATGGATTTTCTGACTTTTTCAGGTAGTGGCCTTTCTTTGGGTAATGCTCATTTTATATTTGGCAATAAACATTAGTGGAACATGTGGACATAATTTTTGAAACGGCATGCGGCTGCAAACTTGAAGGCACCGGCACCGGTATTCGAATCCGGGTTGTCGAAACGGAAGACCGCCAATTTAACCGCTAAGCTTCCCGGGTCCAGTGTTCTCAGCGTTCAAGCTCACTCTTTAGCCTTACAAGACGAAATCCAATGTTTATCCAACAAAACAATGTTTACTTTTAGCAGAAATGAAATCATGGGTGGCTGAATATTCTTAATTATCTATGAACAACTTTGTACCTGAAAAGAATTTAGAGCCACGCTGAGGATTTTCATGACAGTGAAAAACACCAGTTGGTTCGGCCTACTTCCAGAAAACGAAATGCTACAAAAATGTTTGGGAGCAATGAATGACCTACCTCACTGCAACTATCAACCTACATTGCTATGTTAGCCTCATTCACACGTCATACTCGTTGGATTGGTTTTTTCTCAAAGGAATCCTCAAAATGAGAGAGGGGAATAACTCCACTTCCACAGTCGACCGTCAGAAGCCTCAATATTAAACGTCCCCAAAGTAACGTTTTTTCCATCAACCGAGATTTATTTTGGTAAAGTAGCTTTATGCGGATTACGTCATGGCCACGGCCAAAACATTAGTCTACGACAACGGCGGTCTCTTCTAGACATGGGTAATGATTTGGCCGTGGATGCACACACGGCGCCTTTAGCTTGCAATGCCGAGTAAATTGAATGAAGTTAAATGATACGATAGAACGACCAGCAACAATTCTACAGTTATCAGCGTAATTACTGGTCTCAAAAACTATCTGAGAATACGTTTCTTCACAAATGATTTTGTCCGGTTGCTCACCAAGTTGCGCTATTTGATGTTGGTCAAAGACATGCCGATCAGACAAAATGAGAGCTATTATTTAAGCCTCATGGGAATTTGTTCAAAATACCGGGAGTAAAATGGAAATTAATTAATCCGGTACGGAAAATGTTCTGACTATTTCCTATTGGTCACTGTTCCATGGGGGAGAAGCCACGTCAGGGTGACAATTTGTTTATCCACGATTGTCTCTTCTGGAAGGGAAGTTCTGTATTCAAGTGAACTTAACCCCTCTAAATATGGAGTTAGGCTCAGTTTAGAAAACATTTTAGCTTGACTTAGTTAAAAGTATGCTTACTTCGTGCGCATTTTTGTCGTCAGTTGTAACCAAAGGAAGAGTGGTTCCTCAGGCTAGTTTTATCAAATTCTCCCACAGCGGAGTTTTCTGCAGCTATGGAACTTGAAGAACTTAAGGCACGAATCCAAGCAAGCTACGCAAAACGACGCGAACGAATCGAAGAAGAGATAGCAGTAACTGAGACAGCGATCGAAGACTTGGAGGTGGTATGTTACCAGTTTGAGATTAATATTTTTTTCATTTTTTATAACCTACAAAGTTCTTAGGCCCTTACATTTTGACGAGTCCTGGATTCCACTTCATACCTAAATATGTGCAGTAGTTTCCGAATTAAAAATTGTAAGACTACTGGAGAAAAATAGAGAAAAGTAGGACTGCAATAGTTTTACGGATTGTTGACTAATCTCCGCATGCAAAGCTGAGGAAGAGAGTCAACTAGGAAGCCCATCACGCCCACATTTCTACCTATTACTATTGTCATTGGGAATATTAACGCCACTATGGTAGCGCTACAGTGCTGCAAGACGCATCCTTAGCAGTCGGGCATGAAGTTACGACTTCTTGTCAGAAGTTTATTTGCATACAGAGATCTTCAGAAATAATGCGAAAAACGATGTAACTCGCTGGATTTTTCTTCAGCTGATGATCAGAAATCGCCGAAGTTACGACGAGCAGACTAAGCGAACTAATTCGATGCGCAAGAAACCAGTCACCAGGCTTCGCAAAATCATAGCGGTAAGTCAGTTGTTGTGAATTGTTTAATTTAGTTGCAAACCAAGTTCTCTGCTTCTAGTTTCCTCGTTCCGGTACACTTTCGTAATAGATTAGTTTAAGTGAAATATGACGGACCTTCACCAACAATGGAATCAACCAATCTAACTGTGTAATACTATCCCATCCGATCTGATGAGATGATCGTTCTAATATTACTCACGGTTTTGCACCTAAGAATAAATCAAGAGCTTTTGGGCTTGTTCGCATTTAGCCCATACGGCTGAAGACCGTAGGTCTACGATGTTAGGTTCAGGATGTGAGACTGTGCGCGAGTTCTCAGATAGCTTGGTAAGTAAAGTGATGTGCCACGTGCTCGAACGTTTGAAGACTTTCTCTGTCGAAATTATTTCGAAAAATAGGTCCTTACCATGTGAGTTTTGCATTTGTTGTGCGGAGAACAGATATACTCAAAGCTGCCTCCTACTGTGCATTCCCCTATACAACTTAGATTCATTCAGATAATGTCTGACGATTTTTTTCAGACCGATATTTCCATTATGATGGAAGGTAATCAGAAGTTCCCTAGACCGCTGTGGAACAGTTGTAGAAGCACACACCAACCTCAGCAATTTACCGTATTCATAGAGATCAGAATGTACTTTGCAAGCGTTCTATTGACATGTTTAGGTAATATCTGCTCGAATGGGTACCATTTGGTATTCTTTAACAGATTTTATTTGGGTGTCATCATCATTATCAGCTCCAGACTGCCTTGAGTGAGAGGCCAAATTACACAACCGAAAACGGAAAACGAAAGAACCAGCAACGGGACTTGGATGTGTGGCCTCCTACTCTAAGGACAGTTGTTGTGTTGGCTGAACCGGATTAGACATTATCTCACGTCAGATATAGTTTGATTTGTAGCAACATACACGCAAACCGATCGTGTGAAACACTCGTCTGGTGACTCAAAGATGATGATGTCTGTCTTTTTGGGTGCGGCAACAATTTGGGAAGGAAAGGTTATCTAACAAGGCTTTGTAGGGGAAGAAGCGAACTTTATCCAGGGGCGCTGGACCGGCCTATGCAACAGGAAGCACGCGAAACAAATCATTCAGCTGTAGCACGCTTTCGGTGCCTAACTGTCCTGCCACCCGAGAGAAGCACGAGGGTTGGGATACTGCCAGATTGACCAAACCTAGACCGGAGAAGTAGAGAGGCAGAGGTCGGGTTCGAACCACACACGTTCCGGTCGGTAAATGTGCGCTCTAACCACTGGTCTATCTCTCCCCCAGAAGCACATGAAATTAGTGCAGAATTTAGTCAACATTTATCTCTGAGTGGATTCTCTAGGATAGACCGTCTATCTAATAGGGACGTACTTGCTGTAGTTCTATAGTTTATCTCATGTGGTTGGCTGCGACTGCATGGAAGTCATCCATGAAATTCAAGTGCTTTATCCCATCCATCATACAACAACGGGATTTTATGAGAGAAAACAGCAATCTTCAGAGACCAGGAAATAAGGACTTAGATAAGGATTGTGTAAGACCTCACTGAAACAGTTCGGTAGACGCCATCAACGTATCGATGAAGTCGTGTTTATGAGTCAGTAAAGCAGCGTTTCACTGAGGGTTTCCGTTGACTCTGCAAGATTCACCACATTTCCAAAATATTTTGACTCTCTTTCGAGATGAGGTAACGTAGCGTTATTCGTACATCTGGTTTCGCATTCAGTTTTACGGTGGAGTAATAACCCGAAGTTACGAAATGTGCCCTACCTTCTGGATGTAGCTAAATTTTGGCTTTTGGAGATAAATGCCACCGGATGGCACCCAAAATACTTTTCACCTTGAAGAAGCGATACTTTCGGCTCCAAATGAGCCCGAATCCAGACAGAATCCTACAGACATCGTTTTCCAATCAAGACGTTTTGTGAACGAATGTACGAAGCAGTCGTCAGTGTTCTGATGAAATACGGAGCAACATAGGCTTCGTTACATGATTCTTCAATTTGTAGCCACTTTTATAAACCCTTGTCTCAGCCACCCCCATCCCTTTTCATCCCGAGTCAGTTTTAACTTGCGTTCGTCCTAAACATCTTCCTACTCATTGGCAGGGTTCGAACACTATTCAGTTATCCAAAACTTTAAATTTAACATCCGGGTCGCTTTCAACGACCGACTTATCTTAGCTCAGTCACTACTGCCTATCAGTTGTGAAGTCGAAACTTCAGCAATTTTCTCGCCCTGCCCTTCCAGACATTGGAAATCGTTTTGGTGTCACAAGAACTGACAGCTTTTCTTCAAAGAAACTTGTCTAGGCTAAATTAAAATGTCCGATTTATTTTAAGCTGAGCACTTCAGTAACAGGCAGAATAATCTGACAAATGTTCGTGTTTTTTTACAGTGTTCTTTTACGCGATCTTCAACGCCCACAAGACCTGCATGAGATTCTTTGAACCTTAGGTTGTACAGTTCAAATCATGTTGGTGACCCATGATTGCAGATTTGAGGTGGTCTGAGCAACTTGAACTTAGAAAGGCTGTAGGAAGCACACATGTCTTTACAGTAAACATTTCCCCCGGAATAACAGGCTTCTTGTGCTTCTTGATGTGCGATGTTTTAAATGCACTGTTGAGGATAATGGTCAGCAACATACGGGTCCACGATATTGCGAATATTTTGTATTGCATTGTCAAGAGGCAAAACTCCGAGGTTTTCGGGGATTTACGAATAGCCAAGCGGATTAGACATCAGCGAATCCCGATATTGCCATGGCACAGGCTAAATCTGTGGTTTGTTTAAGAGGATGACAGAAGGGCCGCTGCATTGTTTACTGAGGAGCAAAGGGAATTAATGTGCCCCTCCCTTACAAGTAATCGCCAGACAAAAAAACGAAGGAAAACTAGTTTTGTTGCTTCAAAGTTTCATTTGAAACTGGAAACCTGTTTAAGAGCAAAAACAGAGAAAATTTTCGGTTGAATATTATTCAGCTGGGATTTATTTAAATTTTCCGTTTCAACAGATCGGTGTACAAATGAGTGCAGTTCGCAAATCGCGCCAAGTTTAGGTTTAGGTAGAATGTAAGGTTCATGGAATTTTTGAGGCTACGCCTCCCAGATTTCCTCGAAAAACAGCCAAACCGGTCATGGGCCGTGGAAGATTTTTCAGCACTATTATGCGTGGTGGTCTTTCAGGAAAAACCCTCCTTGGCCTCTTTACGTCCATGAGAAAAATCGCCCGTTGCAGGCGAATAGGCGAAACAACCCTGTTTTGAAACCATGGCGAGAGACACACTTGTGCGTCAGCGGTGTTTACGTCGACCTCTAGGATCGTAATCTTCTTGTTCTATGGAATATGAGATGAACGAAGTGAATGGCTATTGCTTCTTGAGCGAATAACAACGGTAGCGAGTTATTACTAGCACTTGGACTAATCGTAGGTCTTAATTTCAAGATCACGGGCGATGAAGTGTCTTTTTCATTTTCCAGGGGGTCCGTTGTAACAAAAGACGGACAAATCGGTTGGAAACTTGGAACGTGTGCAGCTCTTGGTTTGTTGGGCTAAGTTCAAATAAGGCAAAACACAAACCGCGCAAAATCGAAACAGAACTGCAAATGTTACGAAGAGCCTTCGGGGACTTCAGAACAGTGGTAAAATTTTATGTCATAATCTTCCGCCTTGAAATAACCTTTGGGGACTTCAGAACAGTGGTAAAGTTTTATGTCATAATCTTCCGCCTTGAAATAAACTAATTAACTCCGACAGTTGTAAGTATCGCTCAGAATTCAACCACTTCCGATCATTCATTGTCACTTAATAAATCTAAAAAGGAGAGATCAGGCGGGTGAAATATTTCAATCCGAATGTAGTCATTGGACACCGAGGACATCGGTGGTCGAAGAACATCTGTAAGAGTTTGCTATTCACACAACACAGAGCGTTATTTGGTGCATACATTGTGTGAATACGGGTTGAAACCATTTACCCCGCCTGGGCTGTTGGGTACTCCGAGCAGCAAATGTCCTGTGAAAGGCAGTGAAAAGCCCCACTCATATATTTGCGTAATTTTACCGTTTTCAGATGACCGAAACGGAATCTGCATGTGAAGCAAAATGTTCTCGATCTCAGAACTTGCCGGACACTCAGAATCTTAATATTGTTTTCCCTTTCTGGTCTATTGTTCCTGGGATTGGGGAAATTTCTTCGACACTCTGCCACGTATTTTGCCCTTGATGCGACATATCGGCAAAGTCCAGTCTCTACATTTCCATTAGCTGCAATTGAGGATGACGGTAATGTGAGGCTCAATCTGTGTCTCGTTAAACCCGTATTGAGCTGTCTAGGAGTTTTCATCATCCTTTAAAATAATAGCCAATCTATTTTGAAAAGTCGGAGAGCGCTGTACAGCTGTTTCATCCTTACTGGAAATCATCGCCAGTGCGCATCTCAGGAAACTCAGAAAGTTTCATACCTGCAACCTTCCGGTCAGTGGTCGAAAGCTTAAGCTTTCGGCCTCGAGTGGCTGATGAGTAGCATGCTTAGCTTTCACTCAGACAAGAATTAACGTTATTAATTCGTCAATCGCGGGATCCATGTCACATGGTCACTTATTGACTAGTTCCTCGAAAGACGTCTTCTCAGGTGGGAGTTTCACCTATCTTATAGAACTGTTCTTCTGTAGCATTTATAGATGGACTCCCTCTTTTTTAAAAAGTAATATAAACGGCGGACAGTAGCGGAGAAAGTGGCTCACACGGGATTTGTTGGACAGGTGATATAACGCCATCACATATTACTATTTCAAAAACTGGGAGCTTCTGACATACTCTTGTGGTTGAAACTGTGAACTGTGATTGTACTGTTCTACCAAATAGAACTGACACGGAGGAATCGAATGTACACAGAAGCATCTTTTACTGGAATATCACCCTGCAATTGCCTTTAACGAATCACAGTCCATTACGTACTATTCGGCACCATCATATCACTCGCCCACCTACGACAGCTGCTTCTCCAACCTTCACAACGCTACCATCGTAGTTCTAATTATGGAAAGACCGTTGTGGTTCTTAAAGCTAATGCCACAAACACACCAGCCGTTCTGGATCATACGGACTGATTCTGAACTTCGTCCGTTAATGCACAGCCCCACTCAGTTCAACCGATCGTAATCGGTGGTTCTTATTCATTTTCCCTAATCCAGAAAGGCTTTTACCATCTTTAGACGAACTTTCCATGTCTGTGATCATCTCACGATGCGCCTGATATTCGGTTAGATGCTGCACAAATCGGCCTACTTCTGTCAGCCTCGTGTATTTTGCTTCTAACACGATATTCCCTTAGATTTTCCAGATCTAGGAACAAGCAATATCGACACATCTGGATAGTGTTTCTGTACGCTGACAACTACTGTCTTCCAGACAAGTAGAGCGGAAAGTGAAGAGTGACCGGGTAACTCAATAGGCTGTCCGCTATGGTTTATTCCTTCCAATTGTGGGCCACACATACGCCCTCTGCACCTCTAAGACGACTAGTTACGAGCTCCATCAACATCATTTCCGCCCCAAAAATTTTCCCTTTTCTGTTTCCCCGTTCTCCATATAAAGACGTTTTGAGATGTTTGGCTTTGGACAATTGAGACTCAGGGTAAAATCTCACGTGGAATTTTAGATAATCCCTATATCACTCTGTGGACCAGTAATTGTCATGAAATACCGGGTTAAAGTACTATGTAGGACATCCCGTTTTTCCTGACTTTATGAACACGGTTACGACCTCAGTGATTCAAATTACCCAAATCGTTCTATGCCTTATTCCGTGTACGGTGTTCCTGGAGCAAATTGGACATGGGTACGAGTTAATGGAAAAGTTGTTATGTTAGAGACACACACATTGAGGGTACATCGAGCATACAATCTCACAGTCCTAATCTTTATCCTGAGTGGTGCACATCAAAGTATGCGTTCTCCTAGAAAGAGCGGGAGATCTCGAAAATTGGAACTGACGCAGTGACTGCGAGAAAACGGTTTTTTGTGCGATACAGATGAGGCAGCTGGGTCCTACAGAAATTTCATGGAAGAAGCCACGTATACCTCTGGTTTGGTAGTTAGGTCTGGCAGTTAGCTTTGACTTTGCACCGATAACGTAAGCACACCCTAGTTCTTGTTTGTGTGACCCCCTCACAACTCCAAACATCGACTGTGAATTAACATCCAGTCGAGAAGGCATTGCTGACCCTTTATCACTTGAGTTTAAACCGATAAAAAAGCTCAGTTCTACTAGTTCAGTCTAACTACGAAGACACGTGTGTATGTGAGGCAACCGTAGCTACGCTTTGCAAAATGTACGATCCTTCTGCCACTCAGATCCATGGTGCCACGTATTACCTTTTATAATTAGACAAGACAGTATCTTAATGTATATACCAGCTTTTCCATTGCCGTTTCGTGTTAATGTCTAAAATAATGCCTAGATTCCTGTATCAGGTTAATTACCTAGCGCTATAAAAACGGATAACTGATTTTCTTACACATATCTTACGGTTAGATTTGAATTTAGAATAGTTTAACGACAATCAGGTTAGTGGAAATTTAGTTAGTACAACAAAATTCAGGAAGAAATTCAGAGCGTTTACCCCGCCTTTCTAACAGTGACCCTTTAGATGACCCACCCTCCAGTAACACCATACGGCTGCGTACGTTGGTGCTTGAAGAAGTTCTCCGTCTTTCCTCACCACGATTGAATCAGGTCGATAAAATCTGGCAGCCCACAGTTGATTTCGCCGTTATTGGGACCCATCTGGTGGGGCTGATCATGAATTCGAAGTTCAAGTAGGAAAAATTTTGATGGAAATTCGGACAAGAAACTTACCTGATGAATCACACCAGAGGCAAAACAAGTATTGAGCTGTCCAGAGTTCCAATGGGCCTGACTAGTATTATCGACCGTTAAACAGGCCCTCATTTCTGAATAATGCCACGATTCCTATCAGCAGCACCAAGTTAGTAGTTGATACATCTCTACCATGGCTGATTTTTGCCAAGGGCAGATCGTTATTTCCATTTCCGATTAAATCGTAAGACCGCTTTGGCTAATAATTAGTTGCACATACGTTTATTTGACAGGAAGTGGAAAATAGTGCACGAGAGATTCAGCGAAGAATCAAGCTCCGCGAACAGTGGTTGAGAGCAAACCAGTGCTGGATTATGGTATACCAAGACGTGCTTCAAAAGAAACACGAACGGTGGAGAAAAGAAGTGAACGCAATGCGTCTTCGGGTGAGTTATGAGTTGTCTACAGACATTGCTCGTCAAGAAGTCATTCAGGAGACCACGTAGTCAACTTTATGTATCCATAAAGGATTAACTTGCGCTAGTTAGTAACATAGATGAAATTTTCACTGGTCGACGTTCAATACAATATTGTGCGCGTCCCAGTTGCTTGTACAACAAGGCACAACCATACACATTTATTTACCCAAGAAGCCGGGAGTTAAAAAGTGGTGATTAGTCAGCTCGATCGGTGAGCTTCATTGTCGCACAAAATGGAAAACGCGCAAAATCACAGTAGAAATAAATTTTAGGGAACGATGCCAAAAGATGCCACGGATTACGCAGACACGTATCACAGTTTGAAGTTAATTGGAGCGAGGATTCTAGGTTAAGTTGATGCGTGCAAATGCTCAGCCACCGCGTTGCTGTGCAAATTGGGTTGCAACCGTACTATCCCTACCTTTTCTTGATTAACCCTTCAGAGCCTTCGGAGCTCTAACAAGAGCTGACAGTTCTTATTCTTGGTTTTGCTTCGCTACTATTTTTTTTCTCCACCGCCGACAGATTTTAACTTTCAAAATTAAATAGAAAAGGAGGTACGCTGAATACAGATATATTAGCCTAAGGCTTATGATGATACTATGCTCATATAACCACAATCAGTGCTGTGCTATTTATCTAAGGTGACCAGATTTCCATTATGTAAACTTCCGCCACCCGCATGTCTACCCACCTCAGTTAAAAGTGTGAAGAGATGGTCTTACATCCGGTCTCATTGCAAGGTTACGAAGCCGCGTGTTGGTTAAATGGGTTTAGATAATAGCTGCAAAACGTACGGCCGCTAATTAAGGAACTATATCATTCCATGGTTGGGTGGATATTTCCTTCTTACCCGCTTGCCTTTATAACATGAGAACGCCCATCGGTTACGTTTGAATTTCATCTGGCAGACTGCTCAATAACGGAATGACAGAGGACCAGAAGCAAGACTTTGCTGTTGGTCAGACATACGGAGCTAATGCGTAAATATATAGAATGGCTGGTTGGCCAATTGTTGTCACCTGGTGTTCGCTTTTGTCCTCTGCTGACGTCCATGCTTGATTGCGCTGAGTGCCTGTTGGTAAGCCATGTTTGGTAGGCTCCGCTCACGCACTTGTTATCCGGATTGTGTGGTGACCGTGATGACCCTTGCGACGCCTCGTTGTCTGCACATACACATTTCAGTCTGAATGCGTCATAGAGTTTTCAAACGTGCATCATCATGCAGCTGACCAATCAAGGGATGGCTTTCTCGTAATTCCATCGGTCCGTCTACAAGGTGGATTGCACTTGATTAGTTTTTGGGTAACTTCCTTTTGGGTGAGTTTAACTGATGTCCTGTTCGGTCCGTTCACAATTTGTTACTGTATATTCTGTAGCGATCACTCATTAGATCACGCGCCACAAACACACAAACCACATGACAATTCCTGTCCCACCTACAACCTGAGCCGACAACATGTACTGCAACTTCCCATCCATTTTTGCTCACGCGGCTACCACCTGCTTTACGCGCCAGGCATACAAATTTCAAGTTGTATTCATGTTCGTGCAAGTATCAAATACGAAAGGACACGCCTCTCATCACACTGCACACAATAAATAGGCCTACAACTCGGCCCAGCTACACACACACACACGCACAGGACAGTTAGTCAACCGAGCCTCACAAGTATCCACGGCTGACTACGGAACAGGTGTAGCAGCCACACTTCAGGGTAGACACGTCCCGCGTCCGTAACTTCACTCAGGAACTCTCAACAAGTGTCCTCAAACGATAAGTCACTTTTTGGCTCATTTCACTTTTCGTATTGTATCTATATTTACCAAGGTGCACCTAACTATGCATTCATTATCATTCTGGTAAAACAGACATTTGTTAGTGCTTGCCAACTTCTGATAATCAACCTAATCACGTTACAGCTGGAGCACTAACAATTGGTGAGCCTGACGTGACCCCTTATACTATGTCAGTTCCTCCAGCACAAGATATTCCCTCACTTTCAATCACACCAACACCCAACATCACCGCCGCCTCTGTTCATCTTCCACCATTCTGGCACCACGACCCACGCAAGTTGAAACTCAGTTTGGCCTTCGTGGAATCACCCAAGAGCATACTATGTATTACCATGTGTTTGCAGTACACCCTCCTGAAATCGTGTCCGATTTACGCTACATATTAATGGACCCTGACGACCCCAAGCCGTATACTCAATTACGTACTGCCATCATTAAACGCTGCAGTTTATCCGAACATAAACGACTGGAACAACTACTTAGCGGAGAATCTCAACTGTTGCGACGACTTTGCAATATCACGGGGACCGCAAACCTGATGAAGCCTTGTTTAAACAGCTTTTTCTGAAACGTTTGCCCGCCCACATACGACCAATTCTCGCTTCCATTTCAGAAGGTGTTCCACTCTCTGGACTTGCCAGCATAGCAGATAAGATACTGGAAATTCAACCGTGCTCTTCTGGTATTTCTTCTGTAGGTACACCAGTTTTGTGTCCACTTGTCACAATCGTCTTGACAAGTTAACTAAACAGGTAGAAGCCATTCGCTTGTCTCGACCCTACCAGTCTCGCCATACGCTGTCGCGTCCAGGCTCGCATTCTTGACCACATTCAACCTTCAGGAGAAATGTTCATTGGTGGTACCATAGTACCTTCGGACATCGTGCATGCAGATGCTCCGAAATTACCACGCACCCTCTCTGTCAATTTCGGAAAACACACCGACAGAACCATAGAGACCTGTAAAGTTCAATGCCCTCCTCGTATCACTCGCCGCCTGATAGTTTTCGACAAGACCTCTGGCCTCAGTTTTCTTATTGACACTGGAGCCGACATCAGCATTATTTCGTTATCCGCCGCTTATTCCAACTCCAAACCTTCTTCTTTTACTCTAACTGCCGCCAATGGTTTCTCTATCAAGACTTAAGAACAGCGTGTTTTACGAGTTAATCTCGGGTTAGGCCGTGACTTTACGTGGATTTTTGTCATCGCAAACGTACACCACCCTATCATTGGCGCCGATTTTCTCACACATTGCAACATTTTGGTCCATCTGAGACAACAACGTCTCATCGACGCTCATACTCTACTGTCTGTTAGAGGACGATCTATCTCTTTACCGTCAGTTTAACCGATGACAGTTTATAGAAGTTGCGATTCACCTTATGACGGATTATTTAATGACTTTCCAGATTTAAGCAAACTCAATTTTCACCAGCCAAACCCAAAACACTCCGTGTTTCACACCCTGTTTTTAAACGTCCACGTCGTTTGGCCCCTGAAAGGTTACAAATAACCGAGGACGAATTCCAGCATATACTTCAACCAGGTATCATCTGACCTCAAAGCAAGTGGACTTCATCTCTCCATATGGTACCAAAGATAACGTCTTCAGACTGCCCCTCCCTGCGGTGACTACTGTGTGTTTAACAATATCACCATACTCAACCGCTACCCTATCCCAACCTGCATGATTTTTCTTCTCTAAACGGATGCACTGTTTTTTCCCGTAATGACATCCTCCGCACTTGTCTCCACATCCTCATACATCCAGACGACGTTCATAAAACTGGTATTACCACACCGTTCGGGCTATTTGAATTTTTACGCATGCCTTTCGGCCTTCGTATTGCAGCCCAAACTTTTCAGCGTTTCATATAGCAAATGCTATCTGGTTTACCACTTGTGTTCGCTTAGCTAGATGACATCTTGGTTGCTAGTCCTAGCGGTGAACAACACCTTGAACACTTACGTCTCTTATTTACTCGATTACTCGATCATGGTGTTGTTATTAGCACTCAAAAATGTATTTTCGGTTCATCTTTGTTGAACTTTCTTGGCCATATGATTAATCACTGATAACCACTGATAAGTTGACTGTTATTCGTAATTTTCCTCCCCCTATCTCATTTAAGGAACTCAAACGTTTTTTAGGAATGCTTAACTTCTATCGACGCTTCATTCCTAAAACTGCTTCCTTAGTAGCACCACTTACAAATCTTTAAACTGGAAACCCCAAAACTTTTCGATTGGCCGATGCAGCCATACCTGCCTCAGAGTAACCCAAAGCTTCCCTAACTGATTCTCTCAAACTATTTCACTTACAACATAATTCCTTTTTACCACTCAACGTTGATGCATCAGACTATCAATAATGTGCATCATCCATTTTCATTTTCCTCGCATTAACTATCACCCATCTAATCAGGTTACGGTACGTTTGGTAGAGAACTGCTAGCCATTTACCTGTCGGTCCGCCATTTCCGTCATTTGCTGGAAGGACGCAAATTTTGCATCTGTAGAGATCATAAATCATTAGCGTCAGGCTTACTACTCAAGCCTGATAAATATTCACCACGCGAAATACGTCGCCTTGATTGTATTTCTCAATTCACGAATGACATTCGCCACGTTTCAGGACATCTTAACGTCGTCGCTGACGTCCAGCAATAGATTCACTCTCCTCAACGCCCACAATAGATCTCCGAATTATGGCTAAACTGCAGAAGGCTGAGCCCATTACTTCACAGCCAAGCGACACACAGTCTTCATTACACATCAAATAGGTGCTACTGCAAACTGCGCCAGACACAATCGACTGTGATTTCTTTACTCCACACCCAAGACCAGATGTCCCGCTCTCGATTCGACGTCAAGCTTTTGATGCTTTACATAATGCCTCACATCCCGGTATACGTTCGACCGTCGAACTCCTTTCCCAGTGTTTTGTATGGCCGAATATGAACAAAGATTTACGTTCATGGGCAAAAACGTGCCCAGGCTGTCAACCTTTCAATATTATCCGGCCTCTTCACTCACCCATTGGCAATTTCTCCCAACCAGACTCTCGATTCGACCATGTTTACCATGTTGACCCACTACCGATATCGAACGGTTCTTCAGTATTCGACTGTTTAGATTGAAAATTATATTCTATTCATGATTCTGCTTATCTTTTGCACACAGAAATGAATGTCCGTTGTCTGTTTCGCTTTACTGGATTAAGTGAGTCCATAACGTTTGGGAATCTGGTGGAAAAGGAAAGCGTTCCCCGGTTAAACGCTATTTGTCAAGTGAAGTGGTAGTCAGAGACGCGTGACAAGGTCATAATGCTCGCTCCCGAGGAAGCCACTCGTATTAGCAATGATTAATTTAACAGTGATTACCTTTTTCAACGTTGCAAGTCTGAAAAAAGTCCCACATGCTAAGAGACCTCTGTCAATAACTTTGGGTGAATTTAGCAGGTGGTTCAGCAAAGAATATCGCAAACCTGTGAACCAACATCCGGTTGTTGAAACACTTTTCGAAATTTTGACGTACAACTAACCTACCGCCTTGAATATGCATACGCATATATATGTCAAATAAAGTGTAAAATATACAATACACTTGGTAATTTTTCTTACATTTCCATCATAGTTGCAGGCGATCGAGGCAACGGAGGGTTTTGTCTATGCAGTATTCGGTGGAGGACCATCTGGTCTTCTTCGGAATCAGATCAAATTAGAGAAGGCCGGTCCGAAGGCATCAATGCTTGTTCAACCTCTCACAAAGGAAGACAAAATATGGCTTGGTCAACGACGCAAAGATATAGAATCAATAATAACTCAACCCTCTTGTGACCGGATAAAACAGATTGAACTGCAGCTGAGAACTAGTGGTCTAACCACTGCAGAGACTTCATCGAGGTGCTCATCACCTGTACAACCTCCAGGCACGCACCCGTTGCTCAAGCACCATGTCCAGTTAAAAGAAGCAATACAAGGCGACCGAGATGAATTACGAAAAGTCAGCAGGCAACTACAGCAAAGACTTGAGGAGGAGAAGACCTTGAAGTAAGCTTGTAAACATGCATTATTTCAATGCTACTGTACTCAATATTGCCCATAGAAGAAACAGATTGTAGTCAGCTGCCACTGTTGGATTCACCCTTAGGCAGAGCAAAAGGTTCTCCGACACAACTAGACTTGGGCCAATTTTGTGAAAGCTGATGTTGTTGAAACACCCCAATATATTTTCAGTAGAATTTGTAAATACACAGCCGGTTCAGGGAAAGCTCGATTCTGGGACCGTTTGTAGTTATATCGCCGAATGATAAACCGTGAAGGAAGGTAAGAAAAGTAGTCATTTCCAGCTGTGTATTCCGGCAAATGATTCTGTGCAAAATATATCGAATATTTAGAATATGGTGAAAGGTAATCATCTCCGTATGAGTGATATTCATCAAGTTGGAACTTCTATGACGCTGTGTTGACTATTTGGTATGTCCGATATGGAAAGTGTTGTTCCTTATGGCACAACACTGGCCATAATGTTACTGAAAAATTATTTTTATTTGCAGCACCCTAGACTACGCAAACGAAGATCACTACAAGATTTGAACCCACTCCCTCTAGGTTATAAGACATCCGTGGAATCTCTTAGCAGACGTCTCTGTGTGTGCACCCAAGGCTAAATTGTAGCCCAAGTCGAGTCAGGCCAAGTTCACTCAAGGGCAGTCCACCGATGTCGAGGGATGGTATATCATCTGTTCTCATCACACATGCAGTTTGACGTGGTCACTGGATGAATATCCGTAAACGATATTAAATACGTTGGTTGCTTTTCCTTCTAGGTTATTTGAGCAACTAAAGAATGTACCCTTTTAGTTACGGAGGAGTAATTCTGAGGAGATTTGCAATGAAGAATTTTTGTATCACAACTATGGGTTCTTCACTGCAGGTGTATCTATTTAAAAAACCATCCAGGAAGAATTATCATGCTTACTATTAAACAGGAACCTTCCAAACCGTAGTAAAACAGCCTACCTGATAACTGGCGGAAAACGGAAAAGTCCCGAAGACCGGTGTAACTAATTTCACCACTGAAACGTGTGCCTTATAGACTAAGGTTGTTCGTCAGAAACGAAAACAATTATGCTGGGTTTTATCATCAGTCTTCAAAGCTAGGCAAGTTGTTATTTCCAGAAGACTTTGGGTTCTAATGGCCACATTTTTAACCCTTAACTTGAGAGAATCTGTGACATTCTGTTCATGGACGCTTCAAACATATCACAGGTTCGTTACGTTAACAACGATGAGAAGCCTGGTGACGTTGAATAATTGTGGGATGTATGCACCATAGCGTGTTGCCTTTTGGGTGGTAGCTATATCACTTTTGAGCATATTTATCATCAGCGAATGTAAATGCGAATGCGGTTAATTTGTTGAATGCAGGATGGGAACCGGGTGGGTAAACAATTAAGTCAATAATCCAAAGTTACCACAGAACGCTCCTTCTGATCACCATGTTATATTGAAATTTGTGAGCCTGAATCTTCGGAGCGTTGTGCTTCGAGTATTGGTGAGGAATTTGTCATTATCTTGTGAAAATTTGACGCCACATTTCGAAATCCGAAATCCAAAGAAACATCTCAATCAGCGGTTAGGCAAAAAGAGGGTATCGAGCGATTCACCAGTGAGAATAAACGCACATATCCTTAACCAACCTCAACCTTAATTTACTACAAAACGGGTGTAGGTGTTAAACACGCTCTTTCGGAATTCCGAAGCCGTATCTGGTGGCTTAAATTACGCTGCTCTTCAGTGAAGATCTGATGTGATCTGGTATGGGCCAAATGTTCTACTTTTAGTTACCCTGGGACTAATTGGTGGCTTGATTTTCGGTTCAGCCACTGCTCTCCCACGCATTATCTAATGGCACTTTTCCACTTCTGTTCGTGTGGAACCTAGATGAACCATTTTGCTGGAGCATACACATAATGCGATCTTGTAAGTCCATACGATCTCTAAAAAACTGTTTTGCACGGTCACTCTGGGAAATCTTGCGTATAGTCATGCGTAAAGAAATCCATAATAACACATGTCAGAACAGTCATTTCACTAGGTTTCATATGGGTGCCGTGCAGACGGAAATCGTATTCAGTATTCGACGAAATCTCTGGATTTAGGTTAAACTATACTCATAAAACTTGTGGAAACATCACAAACAAGAGATTCAGCTGGGTTCCAGGTGAGTCTCTCGCAAAACCAAAGTTGTTTGCAAATGAGCGTACTTCGCTAGTTAGACTAAGCTACTTACTGCAAATTCGCTTTGCTGTTGTTAAGTTGTGATACTCAACTTTGAAATTTTGCCTGTTTGTAAAAAGGACGATTTGATCAGTCTGTCACCGGGGTGGCCGGAATACTCATTTACATAGACAGACATCAGACTTTACTTCTTTCGTTTGACTCAGTCAGATAAGATGTATCTCACTAAATAGTTAACATGCAACTAAATTTCTCGCCCATTTTTCAGGGAAGAATGGGAGAAAGTGTTCGAAAAGCTACGACAAAATTACTCAAAATCCGAACAGGAGTATCGTAACCAAATGGATGAACACAATACAAGACTGAAGGAGGTTGGTTTGTATAAATTTCTCCCCATGAAGTACGGTTCGTTTTGTTTCAGCTGAACAACCAAATGCAACAACTTCATTTGGACGAAGCAATGCGTTTGCAGAATGCGGCACTGAAATATATGGAACGAAAACAATTCATTCAAGATTTGAACCAAGAATTTGCGTTCCTTGGTGTGTCTCAGTCGTTCGGTCGATGGCATCGGGATGGATATTTTGACAATCGATTTTCCAGTGTACCACCAAAATGAAAAGGAACCGATGAGGATGGTAAACGAATAATGATTTCGTTTACGTATCACTGAAACACCCAAAAACTCTGTGAATTCAAGGCAATAGCACAATGAAAAACGTCTGACAGAATTAGGAAAACTTGACATTTCCGATACTCTGTCGTTCTTGTGTAGCATATACTGTCAAATTTGTGTTGTACCGCATTACGTAGGTTTTCAAATGGGGTTTTCTTTTATCCGATTTGTATCACTCTTAACGCTGTCATGGGTAGAACTACTGACGCTGAAGGTACGGGAGCATGCTTTCTAAGACGGATGTACGAGGAACAAGACGCATAAAATTTGAAAGGGACGATTGGATTTCAAAATTTTGTTCCAAAGCGTATTTGTCAGGGTTA
>CM030370.1:135233987-135335023 GCA_003604175.2 Clonorchis sinensis
TCTCCACATCCTCATACATCCAGACGACGTTCATAAAACTGGTATTACCACACCGTTCGGGCTATTTGAATTTTTACGCATTCATTTCGGCCTTCGTAATGCAGTCCAAACTTTTCGTAAACCAAGTGCTATCTGGTTTACCATTTGTGTTCGCTTACCTAGATGACATTTTGGTTGCTGATCCTAGCAGTGAACAACATATTGAACACTTACGTCTCTCATTTAACCGATTACTCGATCATGGTGTTGTTATTAGCACTCAAAAATGTATTTTCGGTTCATCTTTGTTGAACTTTCTTGGCCATATGATTAATCACTGATAACCACTGATAAGTTGACTGTTATTCGTAATTTTCCTCCCCCTATCTCATTTAAGGAACTCAAACGTTTTTTAGGAATGCTTAACTTCTATCGACGCTTCATTCCTAAAACTGCTTCCTTAGTAGCACCACTTACAAATCTTTAAACTGGAAACCCCAAAACTTTTCGATTGGCCGATGCAGCCATACCTGCCTCAGAGTAACCCAAAGCTTCCCTAACTGATTCTCTCAAACTATTTCACTTACAACATAATTCCTTTTTACCACTCAACGTTGATGCATCAGACTATCAATAATGTGCATCATCCATTTTCATTTTCCTCGCATTAACTATCACCCATCTAATCAGGTTACGGTACGTTTGGTAGAGAACTGCTAGCCATTTACCTGTCGGTCCGCCATTTCCGTCATTTGCTGGAAGGACGCGAATTTTGCATCTGTAGAGATCATAAATCATTAGCGTCAGGCTTACTACTCAAGCCTGATAAATATTCACCACGCGAAATACGTCGCCTTGATTGTATTTCTCAATTCACGAATGACATTCGCCACGTTTCAGGACATCTTAACGTCGTCGCTGACGTCCAGCAATAGATTCACTCTCCTCAACGCCCACAATAGATCTCCGAATTATGGCTAAACTGCAGAAGGCTGAGCCCATTACTTCACAGCCAAGCGACACACAGTCTTCATTACACATCAAATAGGTGCTACTGCAAACTGCGCCAGACACAATCGACTGTGATTTCTTTACTCCACACCCAAGACCAGATGTCCCGCTCTCGATTCGACGTCAAGCTTTTGATGCTTTACATAATGCCTCACATCCCGGTATACGTTCGACCGTCGAACTCCTTTCCCAGTGTTTTGTATGGCCGAATATGAACAAAGATTTACGTTCATGGGCAAAAACGTGCCCAGGCTGTCAACCTTTCAATATTATCCGGCCTCTTCACTCACCCATTGGCAATTTCTCCCAACCAGACTCTCGATTCGACCATGTTTACCATGTTGACCCACTACCGATATCGAACGGTTCTTCAGTATTCGACTGTTTAGATTGAAAATTATATTCTATTCATGATTCTGCTTATCTTTTGCACACAGAAATGAATGTCCGTTGTCTGTTTCGCTTTACTGGATTAAGTGAGTCCATAACGTTTGGGAATCTGGTGGAAAAGGAAAGCGTTCCCCGGTTAAACGCTATTTGTCAAGTGAAGTGGTAGTCAGAGACGCGTGACAAGGTCATAATGCTCGCTCCCGAGGAAGCCACTCGTATTAGCAATGATTAATTTAACAGTGATTACCTTTTTCAACGTTGCAAGTCTGAAAAAAGTCCCACATGCTAAGAGACCTCTGTCAATAACTTTGGGTGAATTTAGCAGGTGGTTCAGCAAAGAATATCGCAAACCTGTGAACCAACATCCGGTTGTTGAAACACTTTTCGAAATTTTGACGTACAACTAACCTACCGCCTTGAATATGCATACGCATATATATGTCAAATAAAGTGTAAAATATACAATACACTTGGTAATTTTTCTTACATTTCCATCATAGTTGCAGGCGATCGAGGCAACGGAGGGTTTTGTCTATGCAGTATTCGGTGGAGGACCATCTGGTCTTCTTCGGAATCAGATCAAATTAGAGAAGGCCGGTCCGAAGGCATCAATGCTTGTTCAACCTCTCACAAAGGAAGACAAAATATGGCTTGGTCAACGACGCAAAGATATAGAATCAATAATAACTCAACCCTCTTGTGACCGGATAAAACAGATTGAACTGCAGCTGAGAACTAGTGGTCTAACCACTGCAGAGACTTCATCGAGGTGCTCATCACCTGTACAACCTCCAGGCACGCACCCGTTGCTCAAGCACCATGTCCAGTTAAAAGAAGCAATACAAGGCGACCGAGATGAATTACGAAAAGTCAGCAGGCAACTACAGCAAAGACTTGAGGAGGAGAAGACCTTGAAGTAAGCTTGTAAACATGCATTATTTCAATGCTACTGTACTCAATATTGCCCATAGAAGAAACAGATTGTAGTCAGCTGCCACTGTTGGATTCACCCTTAGGCAGAGCAAAAGGTTCTCCGACACAACTAGACTTGGGCCAATTTTGTGAAAGCTGATGTTGTTGAAACACCCCAATATATTTTCAGTAGAATTTGTAAATACACAGCCGGTTCAGGGAAAGCTCGATTCTGGGACCGTTTGTAGTTATATCGCCGAATGATAAACCGTGAAGGAAGGTAAGAAAAGTAGTCATTTCCAGCTGTGTATTCCGGCAAATGATTCTGTGCAAAATATATCGAATATTTAGAATATGGTGAAAGGTAATCATCTCCGTATGAGTGATATTCATCAAGTTGGAACTTCTATGACGCTGTGTTGACTATTTGGTATGTCCGATATGGAAAGTGTTGTTCCTTATGGCACAACACTGGCCATAATGTTACTGAAAAATTATTTTTATTTGCAGCACCCTAGACTACGCAAACGAAGATCACTACAAGATTTGAACCCACTCCCTCTAGGTTATAAGACATCCGTGGAATCTCTTAGCAGACGTCTCTGTGTGTGCACCCAAGGCTAAATTGTAGCCCAAGTCGAGTCAGGCCAAGTTCACTCAAGGGCAGTCCACCGATGTCGAGGGATGGTATATCATCTGTTCTCATCACACATGCAGTTTGACGTGGTCACTGGATGAATATCCGTAAACGATATTAAATACGTTGGTTGCTTTTCCTTCTAGGTTATTTGAGCAACTAAAGAATGTACCCTTTTAGTTACGGAGGAGTAATTCTGAGGAGATTTGCAATGAAGAATTTTTGTATCACAACTATGGGTTCTTCACTGCAGGTGTATCTATTTAAAAAACCATCCAGGAAGAATTATCATGCTTACTATTAAACAGGAACCTTCCAAACCGTAGTAAAACAGCCTACCTGATAACTGGCGGAAAACGGAAAAGTCCCGAAGACCGGTGCAACTAATTTCACCACTGAAACGTGTGCCTTATAGACTAAGGTTGTTCGTCAGAAACGAAAACAATTATGCTGGGTTTTATCATCAGTCTTCAAAGCTAGGCAAGTTGTTATTTCCAGAAGACTTTGGGTTCTAATGGCCACATTTTTAACCCTTAACTTGAGAGAATCTGTGACATTCTGTTCATGGACGCTTCAAACATATCACAGGTTCGTTACGTTAACAACGATGAGAAGCCTGGTGACGTTGAATAATTGTGGGATGTATGCACCATAGCGTGTTGCCTTTTGGGTGGTAGCTATATCACTTTTGAGCATATTTATCATCAGCGAATGTAAATGCGAATGCGGTTAATTTGTTGAATGCAGGATGGGAACCGGGTGGGTAAACAATTAAGTCAATAATCCAAAGTTACCACAGAACGCTCCTTCTGATCACCATGTTATATTGAAATTTGTGAGCCTGAATCTTCGGAGCGTTGTGCTTCGAGTATTGGTGAGGAATTTGTCATTATCTTGTGAAAATTTGACGCCACATTTCGAAGTCCGAAATCCAAAGAAACATCGCAATCAGCGGTTAGGCAAAAAGAGGGTATCGAGCGATTCACCAGTGAGAATAAACGCACATATCCTTAACCAACCTCAACCTTAATTTACTACAAAACGGGTGTAGGTGTTAAACACGCTCTTTCGGAATTCCGAAGCCGTATCTGGTGGCTTAAATTACGCTGCTCTTCAGTGAAGATCTGATGTGATCTGGTATGGGCCAAATGTTCTACTTTTAGTTACCCTGGGACTAATTGGTGGCTTGATTTTCGGTTCAGCCACTGCTCTCCCACGCATTATCTAATGGCACTTTTCCACTTCTGTTCGTGTGGAACCTAGATGAACCATTTTGCTGGAGCATACACATAATGCGATCTTGTAAGTCCATACGATCTCTAAAAAACTGTTTTGCACGGTCACTCTGGGAAATCTTGCGTATAGTCATGCGTAAAGAAATCCATAATAACACATGTCAGAACAGTCATTTCACTAGGTTTCATATGGGTGCCGTGCAGACGGAAATCGTATTCAGTATTCGACGAAATCTCTGGATTTAGGTTAAACTATACTCATAAAACTTGTGGAAACATCACAAACAAGAGATTCAGCTGGGTTCCAGGTGAGTCTCTCGCAAAACCAAAGTTGTTTGCAAATGAGCGTACTTCGCTAGTTAGACTAAGCTACTTACTGCAAATTCGCTTTGCTGTTGTTAAGTTGTGATACTCAACTTTGAAATTTTGCCTGTTTGTAAAAAGGACGATTTGATCAGTCTGTCACCGGGGTGGCCGGAATACTCATTTACATAGACAGACATCAGACTTTACTTCTTTCGTTTGACTCAGTCAGATAAGATGTATCTCACTAAATAGTTAACATGCAACTAAATTTCTCGCCCATTTTTCAGGGAAGAATGGGAGAAAGTGTTCGAAAAGCTACGACAAAATTACTCAAAATCCGAACAGGAGTATCGTAACCAAATGGATGAACACAATACAAGACTGAAGGAGGTTGGTTTGTATAAATTTCTCCCCATGAAGTACGGTTCGTTTTGTTTCAGCTGAACAACCAAATGCAACAACTTCATTTGGACGAAGCAATGCGTTTGCAGAATGCGGCACTGAAATATATGGAACGAAAACAATTCATTCAAGATTTGAACCAAGAATTTGCGTTCCTTGGTGTGTCTCAGTCGTTCGGTCGATGGCATCGGGATGGATATTTTGACAATCGATTTTCCAGTGTACCACCAAAATGAAAAGGAACCGATGAGGATGGTAAACGAATAATGATTTCGTTTACGTATCACTGAAACACCCAAAAACTCTGTGAATTCAAGGCAATAGCACAATGAAAAACGTCTGACAGAATTAGGAAAACTTGACATTTCCGATACTCTGTCGTTCTTGTGTAGCATATACTGTCAAATTTGTGTTGTACCGCATTACGTAGGTTTTCAAATGGGGTTTTCTTTTATCCGATTTGTATCACTCTTAACGCTGTCATGGGTAGAACTACTGACGCTGAAGGTACGGGAGCATGCTTTCTAAGACGGATGTACGAGGAACAAGACGCATAAAATTTGAAAGGGACGATTGGATTTCAAAATTTTGTTCCAAAGCGTATTTGTCAGGGTTACGCCTAGAGAGTACTTTAAGGAATGTCAAAATTTAACTCTTGAAACTAAACGAGCAAGCAAGGTAGATATCCAAAATAGATTACAGCGTTGTTATAATAATAAATTATTTATAAATGAGCTGAAACCCTTCGACAACCCAAGACCACTTTTTCCCTTCTTGGGGTTCACCAGGTAGATGTGGTCGCAGAGTCCCCATCAATCTTATGTTCCATTTGAACACCGAAATTTAAGTGAATAGTAAGACAGTTATTCGCAAATTAGTTCGCCTGAACGGGAGGCTCAACGGAATACCTTACCTATGATATGCTGCAAAAAGGCCGCCTCGAGTTTCAACTGGCAGGCATTTCGTAATACTTCAGCATATTTAATTAACCCAACACATTACTCATGAGGTTGCTGAAGACTGTTCGGCTGCCTACTACGAGTTTGCTGTTCTAAGAACTCATTTTGTGTGTTTGGCCGAAAAAAATATACTGTGATATCTCGAGTATCGTCCCAAATGTAACTTGAGACGGCCTTTGTGCAGCAGACTCAGTTTAAGAGCATCATAAACGAGGAACAGCGAATGCATTCATTTCGTGAGATGCTCTGTTTTTTAAAGATAAACAATCTTATTTTGTTCAGGGCTTCTACCTGAACCATCAAATTAACGAATACCGGTGCACTCACCAAAATCAGTGCACTGCTTGATTTGCCAGAATATCCTCTAAGCTGAAGCTCTTCACAGTGCTCCAGATCGGATGGATCCGCAAAAAATCGTGCAATAATTCGGCCTCAAAGGTTGTTACCGATGCTTTCGAATAATTTGCCTTGTCTATAGGAACAACCAAATATTTTAGAGTTACTGAGGTCTTCCGCGGTTAGCTCTGGGCATCATTAACTGAAATCGGGACTCTCCATTGGAAGTCACTACCAAAGAAGGAGTAGGGTCGATAAATGATCCCGATAAATACGTCTAGTGAACAATCGCGATGTTGTTCATGAGACCCAGCATAATCATGATAAAGGGTAATAATAAAAACCAGAAATAAAAATAACCTCAACCCAGAGTTCACCGATGCCTACTTCAGTTTGATTGTTCCTACTTATGACTTTGATTAAAGCTTGAGTAATAATGGTTTTCGTCTTCTTCTTTCTGGAACAGTGAAGTAATCGAGACGTTCGTTGCAATAACAGCCTTTTCGGGCCATGTTGAGTTAATGTGTCCAATAACGGGGAAAACGGTTGAAACGTGAAAGAGGTCTCTTTCCTTTTAAACACAAGTAAGACTGGACAGGAGAACTCAAGTGCAAGGCAAATCCGAGAGTTCCTAGGCACTTTCAAAAACCTTTGAATTTAAATTGTTAAAAAACTGTAGTGAGAATGTTGAAAAAGGGGCAGAACACGGATAATAAAGCAGTTCAAAGCATAGCGTAGAGCTCTCACCCGAGACTGCAAAATCAGTTGGTTAATTGAAAGGAGTGTGGGCAATTAAGTTTCCCTTCTGTTCTTCGGTCAGCCAAAATATTCTGACCGAGGAGAAAAAATTTCGGCTGTAGCCTTGATAAATTCCCCTGCTACTGCGGAAAATAGCGTTGGGGTTGGATATGCAACAATATACATGCATGTATATACAGTATTAAAGTTGTTTCAAGATTTTCAGCCCGTCTGAAGAAGAACAAAAAGTAGACTTGTGAAAGAAATCCCGCAAATTTGGTTTAAAATTTTTCCACGAATGCGTGCGTTCCGTCGTTTGCAGCTACCACCGAATCCACCTGATTAGGAGACAGCATTGCAATGTATGGAACCATAAGTTCATATGGCTCTGTCGCAGACGTTCGCGGGCGCACATCCGCGTACCACAAACAAACAACGAGGATGCATTACCCTCAGAGAGGTCAACTATATGGTTCCACCCTCGCCGACGCGCCCGCATTTGTCTTACCTGTCAAAAGTAGAAGGCACGCCAACAACATTCTGGTCTCCTAAGGGCATTATGAATAGTCGATGCTCGGCGATGCCATGTCTGCACAAACACCCAGTGCCCTCTTCTGCTTTCAATATTCTAATTTTTGCTGTTACTTGCTGACCAAAAGCTAATTCTAACCCCCGACGTCAGGGTTGCAACTGCAGCCAATGATCAACTCAACTGCGGCAGAAACTATGGTCGTAGGCTATAAAGCCGAACGTCTCGCACATTTTGAGGCAGTCATGAGATCAAAAAGTGCTTCTGTCTGAATACCTTATGACACACATCTATATTGCCTGAATATTAGACTGTACCAGATGCAACGCCGTGCCTACTTGTATAGTATTTCACTGGATAAAACAGAGTCTCAGCGAAGCATCCTATTCCTGTCTTTTTCAGATCCCTCAGACGAATGCACCTGCAATCACGTCCAATGAGCCTGGTAATCTTCTCATCTTTTTCCTTTCTGATAAGGCCAGCCAGCTGCCAAACACTTACGTGCTCGTCACACACCAAACATTTCGACCAGCGATACCTCAAAAGGAGTATTTGTTTCTGTGAGGGCTTTTCACAACACTTTACCCAATAGTCGGGAGTTCGTTCGGATCATATTTAGGATGAATCATACCTATGTTAACCGAAGAGACATTTCGCATTCTAAAGATAACTCTGGTTTGGTTGGTTGGTTGCAACTGAGAAGCGGCAAAACAAATCAAAAATTAATAAAAGCTAAATTTTTTGACCTAAAAATCAAGCTACCAGCCAAGCGCGTTCTCCTTCTCTTGCATTTCTGGATCAGTTATCACCTATAACTAGTTTGTCCTCAGAATTCGTTCCAGTTTGGTAAAACACCGTTTCTCAACAGTTCGCCGGTTTGTTTTTCCATGGTCCACTAATGCTAAGTCTGTCCAGGTTAACCACTTCCAACGGCTATATGGAAGTTTTGCAGATTTATCGTTAAAACATAGCTGCCGTAACAGACTATTAAGTTTATTTCGACAGCCAAAAGTATCACAACAG
Organism: Clonorchis sinensis; assembly: GCA_003604175.2. Classification (NCBI taxonomy): domain Eukaryota; kingdom Metazoa; phylum Platyhelminthes; class Trematoda; order Opisthorchiida; family Opisthorchiidae; genus Clonorchis; species Clonorchis sinensis. The sequence goes on from CM030370.1 coordinate 135,242,445, forward strand.
TAGTGAAACACAGACTGTAAAAAACAACTGTATGCTGCAGCGTGAACGCCTAAGTTGGACAGTACTTATGGGTATTTGCAATCATTACCACGACAGTCACCTGATTGATGTCATGTAATGGAACCGTGAGCTATTTCTACATAAGCGCCCGGCTTACGTAAATGACTGAATTGCAACAGGGCTTGTGTGGCCCTTAAGGTAGTGTTTGAGCCCCGTAATGGCCAGAAGCAAAGAATGTTCTGTCATTTCATTTGAAAAAGACTATAAAGTGGGTTTGACCGATGGCGAAAGTGATTCTATTTTTCGCGTGCCTATAAAAGATGGGCAGTATGTGGCAGTATCATGGCATAGCCGTGAAGCTACTAGGCCATTTTCAACAATAAATCTTACCTTACCCGTCGTAAATGGCCGTTCTTTTGATATTTATTGAACATTAAACCCCAAGGAATAAAGACAGCCTTCCGAAGTAAAACTACACTCCTGGCACCGAATTTGTGAAGGGCTGTTCATGGCATTTCTGTCAAAGTTTAGCAACCATGACAAGTTTTAATGGTTTTGTGACGTAGGCGCATACATAATGCGTTCTACTGCCTTTAGGACATGTCTGAGCAAATCTCCTGAGCTCGATATTTTCCGGGCGTACAGGTAGATTGTTGTTCAGTAATACCCAGGCCCAAGATAAAACTGCTACCTCGATATTTTGAGCAAATCGTTTTTGCCTCATGGGTCTGACTTTCAAGTCAGAGACCCAAAAAAGGTCTTCGAGTGAGTTTCTGCACCCTGCCACAACTTCTTGGCTAAAAGCTGAAAGTGGGGAAAATAAAATAAACGCACTTCCTCGGCTCGGGCAAACAGGAAGTGTTACTTGTCTGCACAGTTGTTTTACACCGTGATCTGTTCTACGTAGGAGTGTTTGGTGTCCGTACTACACTAAAAATTGGCATACAGGTAACGCTTGCCAAGACCTCGCGCTCACATAAGGTTGGTATATGCTGCTCACATGCACACAAGCGTAGGGCGTGATCATTCATCCTAAAGCTCCCTAAACGAACTCAGCTAATTCACATTTTACACTTTGTGTGTCTGGTGATCCAGAGGAGATGACTCCTGGAACATATGGCATGTAAGATGTACTCAGGTCAAGGGCTGAGACGCTTTGCTGTGGTGAATTCTGGTGAACACTCGTCCTTACGTGATTTGTTTATTCAGCTCAGTGCCATCCAACGTGAAAACCGATGCGTACTTGAAGCACCAGCTTATGTTCCAACGGCGTGTACCTCTGACAATGGGGATACCTTCTACTATGGTCTATCCCGGCTCCGGTCAAACAGGAAGCACTGACATTGTCATCCGTGTTGATGGAATAAGTGCCCAGGTCGGATTTCTGATCTCTGAAATTACATCTGAGTAGTTGTTTCGGAGTTTCTTCTGGCCGCGCAGACAACAGAAGGCGGACCTGTAGCTGTTTCTGGCCCCAAAGCTTTTCAACATAAACGCTTACATCGAGAAATCTGGAGGCCACTAAGTGCAAATCAGCTGTGCACCCAGTTGGATCACGTGGCTATCAACCGCCAGCTAGACAACAGCAACAGGGATTCATATGCGTCTTCACCTGTTGGATAATACCACAGATAGTCATAACGCCATGAGTAAGGTTCAGTATCATAACGGTCTAGGTAGTGGGGCATGGGAAATCCAGGACGCCAGTGACAGTCCATATATGTTAACAGGGGACAAAGTCCATAAAATCTAACGTCAGTAGGCTTGCACCTCTATTTGTACCCCAAGTCGTTTTCCTCAGTCACCCGAAGCAGGGAGTACTGCCTGAGCAGAATTTTCTGTGGACAACTAATTGTTCGTGTATTTCATAGCTTACCAAGTTGTTCGCTACATTTTTGCCGCCACGCTGTTTTTTCAGTGAGTACTCGAGGGCTGATGATACACACTATAGGCGAGTACAGATTAATTCTTGCTTCGGTGACTTGTAATACGGGGACCATCGTTGATGTTTAGGAAAGTGACCTGGAGGTGACTTAGAAATTCTTGTTCTCTCTGCTTGAATGGAAATAGTCCATTGGTATTGAAAACAGGCAAACACACTGCGATTGGAGAAGTAAGGGAAGGGAAGTTTCAAGCAAATCTGCCGGTTAGATATTAACGATGGAGGGCACTTGGGGTTTGCGCAATGAACTATAAGTCAGATTGAATTATCTTTTGTTTGGCTTGTTAGATTTAATATGATCTGCTTGTACTATTTGGACGCGTGAATCTAGTGTCTCAAAACAAAGGAATATGCAAATGCATTTAGGAAGTATGTCATGTTTAGAAACTAGCTGTCGCCATTTAGGACAACAGCTAGTAAACCCCGGATGTGTTAAGCATATAATTTCGATTAAGTCACTCAATAGGTTTAATGAACTTTGTGCGTGGAGTGTTTGAGAATGTCAGCTTGGTACCGTCTCTTTCAAGGGAATAACTTCAGGCAACTGTGGTCCGAATTATCACCCCGAACTGTGCGTCAAAACCCATTTCCGCGTAATTTGCACCAATTGCCCCTGGGTTAGAGAGAACTGGCCGGTTTGTACGATGCAGCATGTGTGAGTTGTGAAGGATCCTGTAGGCTGTAAAGATGCTAAAGAAAAAAACTTGCTGTGCGGAGATGCCCAAGCGCCAGACATGATTCGGGGTTGTCCGCTGGAGTTGGAGTATAAGCAGCCAAATGTACGAGTGGTGTAAAGGGAAGTAGTGCTTTATAATCGATTTATATACATAATGTGTCACAACCAAGCCTAATGCTTTTCGCTAGAATCTGGGTGACGATTTTATCGGTCATAGACTTTCGGCCAAGTAATGCTTGCCAGATGAGCACCCAGATGGTATGCGCCTAGAAGCATACTGCTCGCTTTCACGAATGAGTGCATCACTGAAACTGCTCTTCAAGATATCCGTAACCAGAATGAGTTAAAGCCTGTATACACGTACAAAAGTGTTCGTTGCGTTCGAATTTTAAAAATTTGCGCCGCATTTGAATTATTACCATTTGTCGGTCTGTAGCCTGGGGGTTAAACACGCCTGACAGATCTGCGCCTCCCACCGTTGTAACACCAGCGTTCCCCGTCTTCGCGAAGCTTACCAAACATAGGAGACACAGCCTACAAATACATCCACGGGTCGCTCAACAACTGCCGCATCCACACTTTCTACTAGAGTTTTATACCCTCTAATTTACAAACACTTATCCAACAGCGTCCGCCAAAAAACGACCTTGCTTTATTTCAGGGAGACTTTGGGGACGTCGGCTCAAATTTGTTTAGCAACAACTCAAAGGAGGTTGATTGTATAGGAGCTTAACCAGTTTATGGATGAAAATAAGGTTGGAAGATATGGATGAGAGATAGTCTTTGAGATTCTTAATGGGAATGTCGGGTGGTTAACCGGTATCTCGTGAACTGGATCTCATGGGGAGCGCGCTCTTTTGATTCCTCGGATTTTCCTTGGATTAGAAGGTCGGATTTCTCAATAATAAAGCTGTCAGTCACAAAATCAAGACGCGATGCCAATGGTTCCTCTGATGCGCGCGCAAATATGACGTAGCTTTCCTTCGTTTATCCGTTTACTGTATTCTCACACGTTATGAAGGAGGGGAATACCGCAGCAACTAAATTCATGACAAAAATCTCTCTTGAGGTTAAGCCTACATCCTGTTTATTAGTGACTACAGGGAAGAAAGTTTGAAACGCAAATGCGAGGCAAATTAACCGGGAATCCTGGGAGATTCCGAACCTTTTGGGTTTCGTTGTACATGAACACAAACACCATAACTAGACGCAGAATATTTCTTCGAAATACAAGAATTTTAGAGAAAATTGGACATGCTGGATCAACTAAGAAGAAGGAGCGCATGCTAACTGCGGCTCCCACTTGACGGTATACTGCATTTCTATTTTTTCTATTTTTCTATCCACCATAAATACTACTCCAATGAAGCGGATTTTTTTGGAAATGCGTCTACAATCATGAGGTTTCCTATTATTGGTCACTACCAATGAAATGGATTCAAAGTCTCCAATTCACTCCCTTTTGTTTGGTGAAGTTGCAATTTTGCATTAAGTGAGGATCAAAAGTTATTATGTATCCTTTTGAGCTTGTGATGCTCCGATTGGTCGAATATGAACTGAGGATGTAACCCCGATTATTGGGTATTACGACCCCCGGGAATCCGCCACCAGAGAAACGAACTCATTTTTACTGGTTTTCCACCATCTCCGGCGTGGCATTGGTTTGAAATTTTACTTAAAAACACGATACGACGCTTGATTTGACAACCATGAGATCTCTGTCGTGCAGTTTGTTTTAACCAAGCACCTTGCTTTGCCCGAAGGTCGTGTTTGGACACTAATCCAAAGGTGATAATATGTTCCAATTGGAGTTGAATGGTTTTAGTTATTGATCACACACATAAGTCCGAATTACGCCCATAAGAGGTGAGTGGGAATTTAATGAAATATTCTGCCTATGAATTCCTATTTGAAGGTACTAATGAACTTTGTATACAGGTGTTCCAAGGCATAATGTGGATCAACCTTTTCATTGAGCTCGATTATATATGAACCGGCTAATCATTTTTCCAAATCAACCATCAGTGGATGTGCCTATTTAAAATTTATGCTCTAACTGAAACGGGTTCTTTTAATAAGGTTTTTATGCTTTGGAAGCCTTAAGGAGACGTGAGGTAAACGGAAATCCATTAAAGCTGATGAGTCAGAATCTCATCAGCGGCCAAAGCACCATAAGATCTACATCTTCAGTAGCCGTGATGCCGGGGGTACACGAGGAGTTCAGGAAATACCATACTAATGGCTGTGTGGAGCAGCCGCTCTGCATGATTCCGTGGTCAATCTCTGAGAAGAACATTCTATTACGACACCCCCGGTACCAAACGAGAATGACCTGATACGAAGAAACTCTGGGCATAGTGAGCCAGAAGCTAAAACAGAAGTGTGGTAATTAGGTCCAGCACCTACACCGGCATAGCCAGACGAACTAGAAACTCATTATTCAGCACGCCGTAACAAGTAGCACGTGTGGATTGGAATCAGCGTATGTGTACAGCACTTGGAATAATAAAACAAGAAAACAATGATTGGCATAATGAATAGAGCATCAATAATGTTCATCACATCCGCCACACCTTTAATGGGCGTGTGGGTGTTTACAGTTCAGTGGTAGACTTGATCGTAATCTTTCGGATGTTCTCGGATTGGAAACTTCAGTTTCTTTGTTGGTAGTATGTTCTTCAGATATAACGCTTTTTCCGGATACCACACGATTATCTACGAAGTATTCATTAGTATTTGAAAAAGCAGGGAGGTCGTTAACATACTGACCTCGGGTAGTGAATTAAACCTGACAACTGTGTTTCCGGTGACTAGAGAGATCATCCAAATCGAGAATTGTGGCCTTTGGTTTACCATTTTATGAAGGTATTAATCCTGTAGCAGGTCGTAAATCATTGCCATTGAAGAACGTGACACCAGCCGTTTTGGCACGGTCAAGACTTGTACGCGATGAGCGATATTCAAAAAGAAACGCTTGACTCTTCCCAGTAACGAAATGAACGGCACTCCTGCACTGCATTAGAAAGAAAGGACCACAGTAGTCGGCATGCAGTCGTTGAATTGTCGCACAAGTAACTGGACACGGATAGCACTGCAAAGGTTTGTTATGAATCTTATGTGCACATTTAACGCAATTCTTAGCAGTATACTTGATGTCAGCCTCCAGTTTCGGCCACCAACATGGCAGGCGTGCAAGAGAGTTTATTTTACCAATACGCAGATGACCGGGGTGCAACTCTGCAAGAATAGCCGATCTATAAGTCAGTTAAATGAGAACTCTATCCTCAAAGCACAGCAAACCACCCGGTATAGTAGAGAAACTTTCGCGGCGACGGAAAAATGCAGGAAATCGACGTCGCTCGTGCCGTGTCCAGCCACGACGCAGTGCAGAAAAAATGGGAGCCAAATACCTTTTGGTAGCAGCAACAAGCACATCCCGCTTGATTGGTAGAAGTTGAATCAATAAACAATCTGAACTGTTAGAATCGGAGTCGTACGATGAAATTCTTGACAAGAAATCGGCATGGGGATTTTGTAGGATGACACAAGAACTTTAAAGCCTCGTGATCAGTAGCAGTGGCTAGGTTTGATCAAAAAGATACTTATGGAGCCATTTGACGGCCTAATATACCGCAAGTGCTTCCCGCTAAGCGTGAGAATGCCCACGTTTGGATTTTAAGGGTCGACAGGGAATGCCGATCACCGGTCTGCCACACTGTTAAAGGATTGCTCGTATTCCAGTGGGTGAAGCAGCACTAATGATCGTCGAATGATGCTTGGTAGAAAATGGTTTCAAAACAGCTACAGTTTAGAGATGACCAAGCAATGCACGCAGCGTATTTTCATGGTTGGGGGACCAAGAAAGTTGATTGACAGATATGACAGCAAGCAAAAACCTAGCAAATTTAGGAATAATACGAGAATAATACTGTAGTGCTCCTAGAACAGAACACAGTTCATGTAGACTGGCTGGTGATGGCGCAATTACTAAAGGAGATAGGCGGTTTGTATCGGGTTTAAAACCCCTGCCATCTACAGTGTAGCTCAGGCATAAAAATGATGGAACCCCAAAAATGCATTTATCAGGGTGAATGGCTACACTGAACTCAGAAAATTGATTTAGTAAAGACAACAGACGCATATCATGGGAGGCTTTATTAGCAGCGTGCACTATGACGTCATTTTGGTACGTCTAAACACCCTCCAATTCTTTTGCAATAGTATTCATAACTTGTTGATATACGGCTGGTGAGACATTCAGACTAAAGGAAAGGAAATTTTATTAATGTGCCCACCAAATGCATCGCTTGATCTTTCCAACTCACTTTGAGTATTTGCATGCCACCTGTAGCCTTAGAAAATTTAAGAATCAGTTGTTTGAGTTTATTCACATTCACAGAAGTCAGTAAGGTTCGCAGTGAGCGCAGAACTTTGAGTCCGATAACCGATGGTCTAGCACTGAGTCTATCACGCAGTTGGTCTTCCAATTGGGCACCGTAGTCACATTCGACTGCCTGTGTTTGTAACTGCAATACAAAATCACGAACCGACAGAGAATGTAAGCGGGTCAAAATATTGAACCTAGCTCTTTCGGCTGTTACGAAGTTTTAAATGTTGGAAAACCTTTTTTCTTCAATGCATTGTAGGAACTGTCGATAGGATGCTCAGGATATACTAAATTCTTGATCAATGTATACGCCACATTGCCAACAAAATATAGAAAATATGCCATGAATTTCTTATCATCCATATCGGATTTTGTTGGACATCATATTCCAAACCGTTCCAAATAATCCTCTACGTCTCGCACAGCTGAATTAACATTTAATGGTTCCATTTCTGCAGGCATGATGAATTGTTCCAATCGGGACGCTAAAATGTAGTAATAAGTTCAGTACGTATATTGGTATAACCAGACGAACTAGAAATTCAGAATTCGGCACACCGCAATATGTAACACGTATGTATTCAAATTGGCGTATGTGTAGAGCACTTGGAATATTAAAACAGGAGAATAATTAATACGGAAACAAACAGAGCATCAGTCACTTTCATCAGGAAGGCCTGTCCATGACCTAATTCCAATGACATCTGTCGTCCGCACCTCCTTATGAAGGCTCTAAATGCCTTGCGAAACCGACTTGCCTGACCATTCCAGCTCACCACCGAACTATTCTCGATCCAAGCAGTTGGTGAGTAGCGTCCGTTTGCCCGTTTGCATAAATCACAGAACTAAAAGTACACTGGTCCCCACATTCACGAGCTTATCTTACCGTCCATAATTCCAACGTCTCAGACGACAAGGCGTTGAACTCCAAGGATACACTAGCGCCGCAGAATAAACAATGTTGTAAGGCCAATTTATAACTGATCCAATTAACCACCCTAAGGCATAATCACCCACGTTGTTACTAACGCAGTCTAACCATACCCCAGTCAGAAATGGACTGGTTAGATATGGCTCGCGAACACCGACAAAGCCCCAAAGGTTGCAGCAAATATGCTGAGCTACTGGGCCAACATACTGCTTCCACCTTCAACATCATCTTCATAGTATAAACGCGGCCAGTCTTATAGATATTGGGCAGATAAAAAAGCTACCTGAGTTATTGCTTAAAACAAGACAGACGGATAAATTTGGGCTGTTTTCCTCCATATGGTCAAGACATGCCAACATTTAGTTTGCTACATGATCGTTTCTAACAAACAAAGAACGATATTTTCTGTAATATCTCCATCAACAGTTGAAATAGACCTCTAGTTTTCGTGCTGTATTGCCTGCAAAAACATCTCCCAAGAAGCTGTTATATTAGCGGTCCTCTACATATACTTCTCTAGATGACCAATGTATTTCTTTTCGTTGAGAGGACGCCACAAGAATTATATTTTAAAGGCACTTTCTGAGCCTCATCCACTTGATGCTGCTGTTTGTAAACGCTATCAAAGTTCAAATCTTCTATATATACCCGACACTTTCCTGACGATCGAGAAGCTGACGGTGGGAGAGCTTAAACAAGGAACCCTGCTTTTCTGCAACAACCACTTTATCCTTCAGCTCTTTGACGTCAACGAATCGTCCGTAATCTGCATTTCAGACTTTTGCGCTTCTGTAAGGAGCAATTATTCAACATTTCAGGGACTGAGCATTCATGCAAACCCGTCAGTTAAGAACATGTTTTAGCGATAGGATAGCTTACCTTACCAATGCAGTTAACGATGTATAATTTTTCTCTGAACTCACCGATGCGCAGGCCGGTGCCTATACCATGATCAAGAAGTGGGTGGCAAAACATAACTATGCTTGAAGACAATATAATATATTTACCAGCCAAGCAAACTGGAACGATTACACTGCATCTTACTTGCCAGGAGGGATACGTGTTTACAGTTGTCGTTTAAAACAAACCAAAATCTTCCGTATAAAAGATCAAGATCGAGAAAAACGTACCCACAACTCACAAGATAGATGGTCTAATGGATCTCCTAGGAGGGGGCCTTCAACTCCTGGATTTTGCCGTTTTGCGCTGAAACATTTCAATATTGCTCACCTTAAACATAAAGCTTACTCCGGTGTCAGTCAAACTCAAACTCAGGACCCTCAAAACAAACGTCACGCCCTAATGACAACGTACGTCCCAGAACCGTACCCCCTTTGGTATAAGACATAGCTATGCTATTGCTTCAGCACTGTTAAAAACCGCCTACTGTATTTGCGATCCCTACACAATTAAAAAAGGTTATTACCTAAACCCATGAGAATGGTAGACAGTCCGATATAACAGCAGAAAACTACTCTATCAGTTTTATCTAGAGTGATGAAATACACCTTGAAATGCTACTAGCAGACACCAGTGAAGAGGTACAAAACGTCCCCAGAACGGCACGGGCTAAAAAACTAGAGATTTTGCATACAAAATTTCCTCTTTACGAGAGACATCCAGATTGACTAAACGGATTGAGGTGAAAACTACCTAGCTGGAATTGCCCAAGCCCTTTGTAAAAGAATCACATCAGTTCCCACATGGAAAACTGACCATCCACGGGGGTTGAGATACACTACTGAGGTAAACAGATAGCCTGTTATGATGACACATAGTGACAGTCCGATTGGGTGAAACGATTTAAGGCTGTGGTACATTACAGGGTTCAGTGCTGATTCCACTAATGAACATTTCTTGTCACCATCGTTCGGACAACTTCCGATGATAATAGAACCTGCAGATGAATCTAACTTGCTCAAGACTACGGTGTACCCTGGGAAGACTTAACAGTATATCGGTGGTTAGTAGATGACCACCAGCATTTTGGTGTGGAAAACCCGCTTTATCCCTAAAATGTGGAATCCTTTGAGTTTAAATACATAATCAACATTATTTGAAAGCCAACGTCAATTAGAAAGACCTGAGGGTCGACATTCAGTAGGACCTGTAAAAATCAGCTCAGTGTTTTAAGCTTCCGTGAGCAGCACTAAGAATTCCATTTGGATCCTTTAGAAATACGCAAATCGCCTAATTACCTAAAAACCCAGGTAAATTAAGTCGTTTAAGCCTACAGCTAGTGACATTAGCTCGATCAGGCAAATGTAAAGAAAACCCAACGGAGGGCCACTAAGTTTGTTTGTGGGTCACACATACTTATCGCCGCCTTGTACTCACAATCTACGTCCCATGAATCTCCGATTGGAAACTTCGTGCTCACGTTCCAGATCTCTGCAAACTTCGACTAATTTAGTCTCTCACTGCTTTTACAGACACTAACATCAAAACTCCCTCTCTGTCGCTCCCAGAACTAGAACACCAGCGTCGTTGCTCTGACTGCCCTTTGAGCTGACGATAGGGCGTATATCGGGAAAATGCTCCTGAGTAAATACCTGTGCTGATTTTGAAGTCTTCTGAGGGTTCTTTACGAAGAGGTGTGGTAATGTTTGGTATAATTTTAGGAATGGAACGATCAGGTGGCCACTCTTCAAAAAACTACACTATTCCTGGTTGTCCCTGTCTCTCTAAAAAAGCAAGCGGTCCTAGATATGAATTGAAACCTTACACAGGACTTCTAGAAAAACGCCACAGCTAATTATGAAAGCTAGAATGCTTTATACGATGGACAAAGCATGTGTTTTAAAATCTGGTATAATTTCTTCATGAGCAGTCACATTCTACTTCGAATAATCAGTGGTTGTGATGGATAAAAAATACGATGTGCCCGCCATTAAAAGACAGTTGCTAAAATGTTGTTGAGTGTTTTCTACTGCTACATCACAACTAAACAACATGTGTAAGGTTAACAGCCACAATTCTGCAACTCTAAAAAGGATTAAAGAAAAAACTGCTAGAAGTCAACGAGATTTTAAAAGAGAGTTAGCTATAATATGTAAACTCTTACTATATTAATGACTGCAACTATTACACTTAGTTGATCAGTAATTAAGCCTATTTCCTCCAATGAACCTTTCGATCGGGCGTGAGAACAGATACCGGTCAGGATGCCTCAAAACGTGCAGTTATTTTTCCTTCATCTTCACTCTAGGCAGCACAGTAATACTGGTTTTGGCCGACTGACGTATTTACACAAAGAATGTTGGGGGAAGGACTGTTTGAAATGAAACATTTCAGTCATAATAAACGTCAGTCCATTTTTCTTGTAAACGTCTTGGTTGGATAGTAAAGATAGTCCGGCAATCATCAACATTGACGTCGGTATGAAAGTTCCATTAGCAACAAAGAACAGCAATGTCAGGGCTCTCGCACTTGATTTATGCCATTGACCCATGGTAGTATAGCAGTTATATAGTATCCTTGACGGCAAAGGAGTACGTGATTCATGCTACCGTCTCTTCTCCATTCTTCCTCAACTAGAATTTGGAATCATTCTGTAGCTGTTATGGGTTGACACGCAAACGTTTCTTCTGTCACTACTGTGTTTAAATAAAAGAGCCACATTAAATGCGATGATAAGAAAGCTTTGGTAATTTCTGTGCAAGAAAACGGCGCAATCGGCGCGTACTCTTCATTATTTTGGCTTTATTGTCCTCTCAAGTGAAACAGATACATTGCTTTAACTACCTAATAGTTCAGTAACGGTAACTAGTAATTGATACTTGGCAAATGAATGCCGGGTTTCTGCGTAAGCCCACTTACAGTTGCTTTATGCTTTTTGATCTTTTCCATGTTTTTGGTCCATTTAGGCTACAGTATATGCTTGTTTTAGGGTTCCAATGGGCTTGAGCCCAGTATTTTCAAAGTAAATACTGTCAGTGATGGAGTAAAACCACTAGTGAAGCAGTCATGTAACTCCTCACTTTTTATTGGGTATAAATTTCCGATTGTGATTGCGATACCCCGTGGGCTTGATCTATCAACTCATTTCTGCAAGTAGAGGTATGGAAATAAATTTGAGTGATAATTCACATTTTTACTGTCTGGTTTATTTTCACTAGAAGATATTTAGAGGAAATTTAGCTGCTCGTATATGCACTCTATTTAATTAATAGAACTACTGGTAGGTAGCCAGGAAAATTGGCTGGATTCCGCCGTCTGAGACAAGCGTCCTCAAAAACGTACGTGTAGCTGACATGAGAATGGTTTTGTCCAAAGACGCGCAAATTTGAAAAATTCGTGCATCTATAATATGGTAATCTTCGTAGCAGTGAATAGGTTACCAACTGGGATACCCCATCTATGGGGTCTTCTTTCTGAAATAGATACCAGAAGTGGCCTTACGGAATCTGAAAGACACTCACTTATTTTATCCTCACGATCCTTTGAGGCAAATCTTTTGTCTACTATAGGAGGCTGGTTTTAAGCTGTTCAAGGCTTGGAAGCTATATCATCAGTTTTGTGAAATAGCTGCCACCAACTTTTCAAGCTGCTGGTGGAAATCATTCGTTTTTGTGGTATCCCGTTTCGGTCACTTTTCTAAAGATCTTTACCAATTCAGACGATAGAAATCCTACGATGAAGATTGTCATCCGACGATGGCAGAAAGAACTCTCAGACATACATGAGGAACAGAGTCAGGGGTTCCCTCTTCGAGAGTAACTTTGAAATCTGCAGTACGTCAAGTTTAGTCCCAGCCTGACGTTTATTATACACACCGTTAAATTGATTAAACCCTTCGTCGAAATCCTAGAATGTCGAATGAAATTCTTGTAGTTAAGGATGGCATCATCTTGTTGGCAATTAATTTAATGAATTGTCACAATCATATTTTCCTCTACCATCGTTTTCAAGTAAACCTTGTGAAGCAGCATCAGGACATTAGTCTAACAAATAAATAAGTAAATAAATAAGGTCTAATAAATAAATAAACAAATAATAATAATAATAACTAAATAATAATAAATAAAGTAAAGCATTGCGTCGTTTGTGGGGTAATCATGATTATACCAAGCGCGTTACAAGTCATGCGCCGTTTTTAAAGGGTTCACTTTCCAGGCTAGTAAAACCCGATAAAATTTTCGGTTCCCTATATACTCAGAAAAACAGACTGATTATGTGCATCGGATAATCAAATAACAGGTTGTCTCGTTACTACCAGACGGAAAAGATGCTGAGACCGCCGGATAAATTGGGACGTCTGGGCTGTTGCAAGATCTATTCAAAGGAAGATCAATAGAAACTACTCACATTTCAGAACAGATATTAACCACGGGTCATGTAACTTTTCATCTTTCTCCAGCCTGAAGAAGACATCAGTTTAAAGATGGTTGCTTCTAGATTGCAGTTTATGGTGGCGCCAGTTACTTATGCAGTCGCAATGGTACCAGTGAGATTTCGCTTCCTCTGAATTATAAAATGTGTGCATGTGTAAACAGAATACGACAAGAAGTTTAAATGCGATCTCACTGCCGGAAATGTCTGTTTTAAGTGCACCGTCAGGCTTTTCAGTTATTCTGCTCTACCCATTGGTGTCTTCAGAAAATAACCACTTTTTATAATTATTTAACTGCCAAGGTACTCGTCTAAGCTTTCTCCCAAAATATGTGGAATATATGATGCTGCGCGCTTAGTTTGTAGTAAACAGTTTAAAAGGTTGTAAGAATCGGGAGACAGATAAGAATAAAAAGACCTTATGACCCAGATGAATTTATCTAACACTTTTTCAGTCTCTTATGTTGTAGTATGTCGCTTTTGGCACACAAGCAGCACAACAAAATGTGTGGGGAAAAAGCCTTGCTTTTACTTGATTTGACTTGGATGTGTTAATTTTCAGTTGCGTATGTGCAATTTAGGGCGCTGTCCGGGTGAGTAATCTGGTACAGTACACACTTGGTCCAGCAAGAAGTCAAAGTTTCCATTCTACTGTAAGCGATCCGGCTTTTTGGGCACGGGTTAAGGTTAAACCACTTAATGCAACATTTAATTTTTATTGGTTTAAACTAGGCGCTTTGTTTGAACTAAGGTATGGTTACCACAGAATTGAGGGAGTTGCAAAATTAATCCTGGTATGATAAAGTGGCTCTGGACATATAATACCATGAAGAAAAATGAATCTCTTTTCCATTTAAATAATTAAACTTGCACTCTTATTTCTTGAGTAATGATGGAGCTAATCAGGTGCTTGGATCACAGTTTTATTCGTGATGGAACGCCATAAAACAGGCTACATGGGTACTTCGTTGATTCTGTTTTGACTAACTGATGTGATTCAGTTAGTTGGCTTAAAGCGTTATTTAGTATATATGCGCCGCACTTTGCCGCTTTGTTTGTACGGCCTGGATGATTTCTACTAAATTACTGATGCGTTCAATACCGCGAAAAATGTGGGGAAAATGACCATGAGATGTACCGCAAGAATACACATTGCTGAATGCATCAAGTCGTTAATATATGTCAACTTTCAGATTTCAGGTTTATAAATCGATCCCCTACTTATGAGGTTTAAATGAAATGTACATTTATATAAATATCAGTCATTCACTTTTTATGCCAGTGACGAGAATATGATTTTTAAAATACCAAGTCCATGTCGATTCGCATGACTGAGCTGCATATCACTTCTCTCTTCGTATGAAAACCCAAAGAAATCGTCTCTGTGAAGATCTCTTGTTTCACTTGCTTAACAACGAGAAACATAATACGGAGCACTTGCGTTTAGGAAGACATAGTGTGAAATATCAGATGTTTAACAGCTGAGCAAATAACGCAGTCGCGTAAACTGGATTCAGACCAAACTAGAACAACTAAAATGTTCCTGCAACATTTTTGCTCTGATGACATGCAAACCCGAAGTTAATCTCAGGGGTTGTGTTCAGCTTTTTGATATCGACCACTCTCAACTAACAACGTGACTTGTAATTTCCGCTCGTACGATAGTTTTATTAGGAATGAAATTTGACAAATAAGCTGGAAAAATTGGGATAGTATTAGCCTTTTGGTGAATGAATTCGGTGTCTCATTTCACTTGAACGAGTACCCCACTACGACCGAGTTCGTGTTGGTCCGAATAAAATTGATTCTTGGGAGGATTTTACTAGTTCTGAGTCATCCACGTCTTGAAGGAGATATGAGGAAGGATTATTTTATTTTTACCTCGTTCATAATCCTATGGACTGGCTAACTTTGCCCTGCATGTTAAATCCTCCGTGCTAAAAATACAGCCATTATTCGTCCATATTATGTAAGCTACGCAAATCATACGGGGGCGGAAAAGCTAATGTCCTTCTCTGGAGGACGTAAAACTTTTTAATGTATTTTTTTGTTTTACAAAATATGGGAAACAGTGCTTTTTCTGTTGATTTATGCATGCAACTCTTGCTTGCAAATTGTACTCTAGAAAAATGAAATGTAAAGAAGGGGAATCGCAACGGCTAGTTACATATATTGAGCTTTATCCTCTGCTCCTAAGCATACTGAAGAAAAAGGAAGCCGGAAGAAAGTACACAGCTTTCACTTAAACACTGACTTAATTTTTCACACTATCAGACTTTATGAGACTTTATTATACAAAGAATCATTCCCGGCTCAATCATATGTGTCGCACAACAACTTGCGTAGTGTGGATCTGTGTGTTCAAAATATCGAAAAAGGAATTCATATCAAACGATTTAACAATTAGAAATGTCAAGATGATTGTCACTACGTTTCGAATCGGGAACCAAAGATATGTCTTGCAGGATGTTGTGGACAGTTTGGCATCTATTTGGGTGGTTTTAACCCAGAATGATGGGATTTCAAGATTTTGATCTAGATTTCATCTTGGAAGTACATACTGTACGCTTGGAGCCCGAGAAACACTACGTTTGTTCTGCTCTCACTGGGAATAAACATATGTACGTAGTTTACCAACTTTTAGGAAAAGACAAGTCCGTGACTCTTGGCCAGTGTTTGGGAGCTCCACTGTTCGGCAGCAAAGTAAGTAACTCGCATCTAACAAAATTCAATTCAAAAACAGTTCAATGTCAAATGACGAACTGTTTAGCGGGTGTTGTTAAAGTGCCCGTTAGTCAAACCATTACTTACTTACTCGTGCTCAAACGGTAGGCAGAAGACCACGGGTTCGATTTACTCTATATACTCATGAAATGAGGGTGAAACAATCACACAGTTCTTCGTAAGTCCGTAGTACGGGTACACACAAGTTACAGAGTGTACTTTCGGATAAAACACAATTTCTTGATAGAAGTAGGAAAAAAATGTCGGGATACACTAAGTTTGCTCATGAAAATTCCTTTTCATTATTCTTTGACGCATTGAATCATATCAGCATGAAAGAAGAATACGAAAAACTGGATCCAAAAGGCAACAAAGGAACGATAAAATCTAATGCTTGTGTTTTCAATGAAGGTTACGCTGAAACATTCGTCATGTGCCTATTTTTTATCGTCCGAGAATTTCCTTCTGTTTCAAACTGGTTAAAAAGAGTAATGGTTATCAACCTGTAAGTTGGGATAAAAAAATAAGGTACCCATTATTTGGCTACGACTGTACACCATATACGAGACTTTCTCGGCGGTTAATCAAGAACGGTTCAGGCACCAATTTTTTCAACATGTCTCATTATTAACCGTGGGATCTATATGGGTGAGATTTATCAGAACGGTTGTGACAGTCAATGCAAGCATAAAACACAGTTACAAAAAGAACGGAATTGTTTGTTTTGCTTCAATACGACAACGGAAGATTGATTACCACATTTATGTGACTGATGTGCTTTTCGTTCGCTTTTGTCAAGAACGTCAAACCAAATGAAAGTTAACTTCGTCACTTAGGGACATTTTGTTCGATTTATAGCATTCACAGCGGATTTCCTCCTTGCCAGTGTCAGGCTTAAAATGATGTTTTGGTGTAAGACGATGTGCTTATGCATGATGTCAAGGTGCGCTTACGCAGGAATCTGCAAAATAGGCTTATGAAAAACCTTAAAACGCTCTATGTTTGTGCTTCTATCCGCATTACCTTCATCAGTATAGGGAATGACATGCGCGTTAGCAAATTACCCTATGACATGCCACTATAAATATTTTTGGTACACTGCTGAAAAAGATGTTTTTAAACGTTTAAAAAAATTGAATTTACAAATTTCAAGCACGGATCTGCTATACATATCAGCGATCAGAAGCACTGTCAACAGAGCTAATATTTATGAAGCTCGTCTACGTACGACCTCTTATTCCGAAAACGTTTAAGGAAGGGTTACTTGAACAACTTGTATTTTCTCCTTTGGAAATGAAACAGAGGTTGCTTGCTTTTTATGACATACTAGATACTATACACGAGACAACTAATAAACGTATTTTTTCACTTTTGCCCAAAGCACCAATATCGATCGACCTATTTCTAACACGCAAATACAGTCGAAACTTCCTAATCCTTGAAATTAACTCTCATTGTCCAACTTCGGACTTCAAGCTAGAAATTTGACTAAGACGAAACCGACTTTGATAAATTGTATATTTTAGGTATTATCCTATTTCAATTAAACTGGTATTTTTGGGGCACCGTTGGCCGGTGCACGCTTAAATAAGGAAGAGGGAAAAAGTTTGAAAAGTTTCTGAACCAAAAGCGGCCCACTTGTATGCAGATGAGGAGATCTAGACAAGTACTGGAATGTTATCTGAGTCTAAGCCCCATGAAATCTCAGTTTCGCCCATGTGACAAGACCAAGAACTTCCCAATGGATAACAACCCCAATGGAACACTTACTTTTGCGATGATTTTCTTTGTAAACGGGTTACAGTACTTCCTGTTCACTTGCCACGCCAATCGAGAACATGTAAGCTCTCTCTTCATTCAAGAAATTACTTCAATGGCGATCCAGTTCAAATCAAAGTCACAAATTAAAACCGCTTGGAGAACCTGGTCTTCTAGTCACTACAGGACTACCCGCAAGTTTCGCAACTAGAACAGGACCATAGGGCGTATATATTACCAATATTCTAGGAAAATCGGCGTACTACACACGACCGTTAATGCCATTCCCCAGTTTGCACAAAGTGCCGTTTGGTCTTCTTCACCGTTTCTTGAAAAGGTATTTCCTCAAAATGACCAGTTTCTTCTGGTGACATTAGGCCTCACTCAATCGAGCGCTGATGCGTTCTTCTTCTGAAACGACGCACACAACCTGATCATCGCTGCAAATGTGCGTATTCGTGACATAAGGATTGCTCCGTTGGGACGTTCAACTTTGGTGTTTTCAGTGCAAAAAACCGTCCCACGGAGAAGCCATACGCAAGGGGAATTGACTGTCATTTCACGTATAAGGAAAGCAGATAAATATTTGCCTTGGACCAAAAAGGATTGTCACTTGTCATGTCTTCACTTGTTTTGAACAAAAAGAATTGTGCCCATTTTGCCTTACGTTTCAAACGTAATTGGTTTAAGCCTGTTCATGAATAGATGTTAAATTGTTGATGTTCCCTGCTCAACTAATGAAACATCTAGTTGGCACAAAGGATTGATTTCGCGTCGAATCGTGAGCATTTTCTTCGCAAAGATTTACTTAGTTACGGTTTTTTACGCATAGGTCACGCCATCTCATCAGTGTAAGAGGGTTAGGAATCACCCAGTCGTGATGTGTAATTTTTTGTTGACCATGTGTTCCGTATATCACTCTTAGTTTTCCTCAGTTGATCACTTAAATCCGACGCCATAACACTTATGAGCGTCAAAACGGCCGGCGGGAGAAAAAAACAGTCAACTGGTGTAACATGATGGAAGGATAGCAAAAAGCATCATAACTAGCCTGAAGTGATTGACGAGTTCAGGTGTTTTATAGGTTACAAGATTCCGCGCATCATGAACTTTTGTACATAAAACCATAACTAGTAAATAATCAGTAGAATACTGTTACGTCGACAAATAAGAGGTGTCTGGCTTCAGCGGACCGACGAATGTTTAAAAGGAACAGTCCGCTTCGTACGCACAATTATATCCAGACAAATCAGGAATTTCTTTATAATGTCTAGCCAAACCATCTAACGGAAGAGCCGAATAAGGCATAGCAGCCATAACACTATGGAAAATAAGCCAGAAGTGTGCCCAGCTAACTTCTTTTTTCTTCAATCTTTTGAAAAACCAAAAATCTTGTGATGGCTCCTATGGTAGGAACAGATCTATTCTTGAACTGAGCACGCACTTTGCGCCATATTTTTTGTCCCCAATCTTTTAGCCAATTGTTTTGCTGAAACAACTATTAGCTCTTCATTATTGCCATGTGGGTATCTGAATTTCTCTCAGTTGTTCTACTGTTAGCCTTTCTAAAAGTCTTGCTTTGGGGTGCACGGTTGAATACGTCGGTCGTTAAGTTTTAAGGTGTTTCACTGCAGATTGCTGTAATCAAGAGTGAAAATTCATTTCAGGACACTGTACTAGTCTCCTAAATCAATCAAATCTGGACGTTTGAAATAAACTTGCCTTAGAATTTATCTAGCTCTCATTCGCACACATGAACACACTTATCATCAATCAGGCAATAAAACATCACAAAATGTTACCTGGAACAATACAACTATGTAGATTTAAGTGGACTGTTTTCAATTAAGGAAGCACTTGTGGACCGTTCATATCTTATCCAGATGTAGGCTATGAAATCGACCTGAGAAAACCATAGTGAACTTACCGACCAGGTTTGAACCATCGTAACTCCAATTCGTCGTTTGTCATGACAATTCAAATTATCGACACCCCGCCTTTATATCCCATCCTCAATCGACCCCCCTTAGTAAACATAATGGAATAAATATGGATATTAAGTGGGAACAAAAAGCGCAACTGGATTTGGAGTGAATGTACAACTGCAACACACTACTCAGAAGGTCGTTTACATCTTTCTGACAGCCCACGATCGGTTTCGCTTTTCTGGGAGCTCATCAAGCTTTCAAGCAGTAGCCTTAAAACATCCCAAACGAGAGATTTGGTTGGGTTCCAGGTGGGTCTCCTGTCAAAACCAAACCGGTATGTAACCGCTGTATTTCACCACTTTCGTGCAACTTGGCTTCAAGTAGAATATAAGGTTGACGTAAATTCGGGGACTGCGCCTACCAAATTATCCCCAAGAATGGCAAAACCGCTCGTGAGCTGTCGAAGAGTTTTCGGCAATCATATTAGTAGTGTGTTACTTTTACACGTGTATCGCGAGAACCCGAACATCGTGCCAACTCAAACATGAGGCGGTCTGGCGCAGCACATTCAGTTGCTTGAAAATATCGTAGACTGAAGATTCACCTGGATTCCAGGTTATTCTCCCGTCAAAACCAAATTGGCATGCAAAGTAGTGTATTTTGAGAATTTCCCGTACCTTGTTTCGACATAACAGATGGTATGTACAGTACAGTTAGTGACAAATTACTGTCTTTTTCAGTGGAAAAATACATGGACTTAAAGACCGTTTGGGCCACAACAAATATTCATTTGTTGTTCATCCTCAGGGGAAAAAAGTTATTATTTTCATCGCTGAATAAAGTTTGATTTGTTATGTTTGTAGTAAACGGGACGAGTAAAGAAGTGGAAATTCATTTTACAGAGTGAATCTGTGCCTGACAAGTCTGCCTTTTCACCTAACCGAGCGTACATGGACTACATAGCCCATTTTCAGTGCAGAACTGTTTCGCAACCTGCGCAGAATCACAAAAACTGAGGCAGTATCAGGAACATCAGGATAGATAGAAGTTATGAACGGTCAAAGCATTGGCTTTTCTGGTCAGTAGCTTTTGAAACTCCAAGGAAAATGAGCCACATTGTTAGCCAGCGAAACTTTTTAAATAACTATATATATTGGCAGCTCCGGTGCGTTTATTAGTGTTCACTTGGGCGGTTGTGCATGTATTCACAGAGCTGTGTAAATAACGCGCAAGCTTTTCTCCACCAGTCGAAGAAACGCCATCAGTGCGCATATCGGTGTGGCGGTAAGGATCAAACGAATTAGTGATTGCCCTCCATCAAGTGATTATTACATAGCGATAGTGTCGTTGATATTCAACTCATTGCATTAGTCTTGGATGGTAGCAGGATTGTTCTCTAGCGGCTGTTAAAAGTGGCCCAAAGCAATAGAAATACACCGCAAACAACCTCAACAAACTATTTTGCTTCTTCGAAGAGAGTGCTTCAGTCTTTCATTACCTGCCTAACAAGCACTTCCAAAGCAGGAGACATCTGGACTGAAAGACTGAATCACGGAAATACAAGCAGCTAATTGTTGAGTAAGCGGTACCGAGGATTAACTATCCCGAAGGTTAACAGACAAGTATGTTGTCCTACCACTCAGCCGCTTAAAGCACACCGGAAGCAGAATCGCAAAAGGATAAGTTGGAGTGGAAAGCATTGAAACACATATAGCCAAGCTCATACACAACGAACATAGGCTTTACTTAGAACAGCCGAAGACTCAGAAACCCAAGAAGTTTCCAGAAAATTGAAAGTTAGATGACCAAATGATAAAGCTGGGTGTGTCCAAACGAAATTAAATATTAGGTAGGATCTGCATATTAGGATCTACTGAGTCCATCGCGGTCTGAAAATCCAGGTTTTTACGTCAAAGTAGGCATTATGAAGAATTAGAAAAAAACAATGAAACAGTGGCTCAATTTATGTTGAAGCAAATACACCAGTTGCACGAATTTACTGGCAAAACGTGCGCGTGGTCTATTTTTCTGACCGATAACGAAATATTAATTGATGGCAGGTGGCCTTCCTCTAGGGTTGATTACCATATACCTATGAAACAACCACAAGAACGGTGGTGCGGATACCTGATTACCGGTCGAACAACTCCATACCGGAGTCAGTATGGTAACCAGTTGCATCAAAGTTCATTTCCAACGACTGCAGTCATCGTATATGTAACATTATAATTCAACTTTTTACGCGAGAAATATATAGAGCTTTGCGAAACAGAAAAAGAAACAATGGCAGGGTTTTAAAACTGGTTCTGCGATAAGCATCCGTGTTATATACTTAAACTTGTAATTTGATGAAGAAATAAAACCCGAAACATTTTAGAATATCTTCAGTGCATTCACCCGGTGCCAAGGCGGCTAGAATGTGCATCCCTCAAACCATTTGGTATAAGTGAGTTAGGCTACAATGTATGCTAGATACCGAAGTTTATTACTTGAGGTTTCGGTAACTGCGTCTGACCTCCATCAGCAAGCCAACTTTCCTCTACTGTCGTTAGACTGGCCCAAAATTTATGCGAACGCCTGAGGTTTGGGGAAAAGTTCAACAGGTCATGCCTTTAATTGGTTCGACTGCTGATCACTGCTGTTCAGGTGACTGAAACGGACAAACTGTAGCTTCAGTCTAACCAACTGACTAACTAACCGAACACAGGTGATTTGGCACAGCGTTGGCCTGAATCCACGGAAAGTTACATGTGAATCCTTTTCGCACTTTGTCGAGCAGGATCATTTAATTTCATGCTAGAGGGCGGAAAGCAGTGGCTGCATCTTCTTCCGGCTTTTGACATGGACGTTCTTGCCGAAGCGGAAAACAAGAAAACCTATTGTATTCCGCAACGGGTATTTTCAGCTGCTTACTAGTCCCTCCTGTTTAAGTAGCACCACGGTATCCTCAACAAATCCTATTCATACGGACATCTTGGTCAACGTAAGAGATAGAGTCTTTCGCATAGACCAGGTTTTTGGTGTTTGCCTACTTCAGAATTTATAATGAAGTCGTACACTTCCGCACGGATTTAATCGGGGTTCGACAGTTGACAAAGATGCATTTCTCTCGGGTTATTGCTTTGATAGTGACCTCTCCGTTGATTTTTTTGTGGAAGCTACTGCGCAGCTACTTTAGAAAATGACCTCTCCAAGAAAAGTAAGTCCAACAGATCATGCGGCTTCGTCGGATCCAATAATTTTCCCGCTTTTTACGGGTAGCTGCACGGCCCATTTCTTCATTTTTACCCAATGACGTGAAACATAAATCAGACACCAACAGAAAGTATTTGGTGTTCGATGTGTTTGGTGTTTTCCCACAACATAAAACTGAGGAGTACTGATAAGCTTCTGGAAAACTGTCGGAGGATTCTCACGACAATTCCGCTGACAATCCCAGAAAAGATGCAGCGAATTGTACAAGTTACGCATTACTTGGAATATGGGAATGGCTGCCAAGGCTGGAGTACAGAACTCACACCTGTTCCACTTTTCTGTCTCTACAAATCCGCAAAAGTTAGAAAATTGCTTGTATTCCGAGCGCGACTCCTAACACCACTTGTGTTCATTTCAAATTTAATTTACCTCACAGACATTTGGCTGCTAGAGGCGACCAACATCCAGTTCACCTTTGAAGAGCAATACTCCAAAACGCCTACTGCAAACCTGATGCATTTGTCTCAAAGTCGGGAATCAGCAAATAATTTGGTTAAAAATGACCATTATTGGAAGAAAAGGAGATCCAATGGCGATTGCAACGGCGAATGCAACGGCCAATGTGGCTCAAGCGAAATGCATCAAGTTATATTTCGAATAGACTATGTGCACGGAGCAGGTCCAGCACTGTTAAGGAACACGCTGATCGAAGAGGGACTCGTCGAATTTAATCCCGCAATACATCGCGAAACTCAGTGGCATCTCTTTTGGAAGGGATACCGTGTCAAAGAGGAAGACTTTGTGTTGGTGAGTGAACTTTGAGGTCTCATTTGGATTTTGTTAACAACCGCATAATGTCATCATAAGGCAGGTGCGATTGGCATTTTTCTCTTTTATTCATTAGCCAGAAGACAAAATAAGTTGATTGATTTTGCTTGTTCAGCCTCGTTCACGACGAGTATCTCTTGAAAACAGAGGGCTTTCGAGGTAAAGACAGATTCTTGGTCCAGGTGCTCCAAATTTTACTTATTCAATTTCTGATTTTACCTTCCATTTACGAGGTAACCATGGGCCTTTTTAATGCAATAAATTAAATGAAAAACAAATGAAATACCATTAGACGTTTTTGGGTGTCACATCCGTATGACAGTAACACGCAACGAGCGGATTAGAGGAATGTTGAACAAATACTGAGTGCCATAGAAAATCAAGCAAAGCCAAAATCATTTTTCATCTACACAAGCAAAGCTAGCATTACAACAGCCAAACAAGATGTATAGGTTAAAATCGCAAGCTCACAGAAGAGATCTGATTTTTGAAGTCATCGTTTACTGTAAAACGTTTCTTTCAATCCACTGAAAATATCTGAGGAAAATTCAAATGAAGCATTTTTCCTTTCATTGAACGCACAAAAAGCATTTTTCCTTTATATATAGAGACAGTGGAGCGTACCCAGATGTACCAAGAGATCAACGGAACTGAAGAACAGCCCGCCAGTTGTTACCAGGTTTCTGTGGAATTGTCTTTTATGGTTCATATAGGCTGTGCAAGAAGTAAACTACAGCATTCCTATTGAGAGATCTGGAGCAAATTTAACTACGATCCGTTCTCACCCACGGGTTAAGTAACGCTTTTCGCACTGTATCTGACCGGTACAATTTTGTTACCCGAAAAACTATTTATTAAAAGGAAATATTTTCAAGCTCAGCTTCGTGGTAAACTCTGGTTTGAATCTTGGAGGATCACTGGAAATTTTGCACTAGTTTGGACACACGCTGTCCTATTATAAAAGGTGTTCCAAAGATTCTCACGCGTAATTATTTAACCTATCTTTGAGACCAATTCATTTAGTGTGAGTGATTTATTCTGAGATCCAACAACGTACGAGCTTTGTTGCATGAACGCATTTTGTGAAAATTACAGCACAAATCCCTTTCGTATCCGCTGCCACAGATGTTTCCTTAACGGACACTTAAAACGACAGTCCCCGGATGGCCGCCCCTAGAAGAAGTGTCTCCCAATAGCCGCATAGAAAGTGACTCGATTAATATAACTAAGCGCTGATACAGGCTTACATTTGTAATGTGCACCTGTTTGAATCTCCTTGGATGGTTGGCAGCTTTATAGGGTTTAGTGTTTCGCGGTCTGTATGGGTGCGGGAAATTTCGTGATATTGGTAGTCTGAGGCGAGTTTGCAGTTTCCAATTTGGGTTGCTTCCTGTAAGTGGAACCAATTATTGCTGAAAGGCACAAAATAATAGCCAAGAGGTCCCATATTCAGAATACCTAGTCCTTTTGTGATGCGAGTATAGCTGATGACTCCCAAAGAGGATAAACAACTGTATTGTTCTTGGGTTTTCGTGATAGGTTGGTTTCACTCACAGTATGAAAACTTAGCTGAAAATTCCGTTTTGGACTGTAACTGGTGTGCCCAACAAATACATGATCCAAGCTGTTCTACTACTTTATTAGTAGGGGGTATTATTGATGAACTTGCTTGTATGTCTAGATGCCAAACGGCTGAATTTCAAACTAAGTTTAGAGGTTTACGGATGTCATTTGATTTGCCCATGAACGCCGTTAACATCTTGCGTAGATTTTGCTCTATTTCTTATGTGTATTGCTCGTTCGAACGAACATTTTGTACAAAAAACACGCATTAATTTGACCTGGTCGAAAGGTCTTAACAGGGTACGGACTGTACTGGCGTTCTCTTCCGTACAAGAGAGGATCTCCTATCCACAGGACTGTGCGGCTATTTTTGTGGACGAGGATAAGCAACGCGTCGTAAGTGAATATACAGCGGCTGTTTCTCTGGATGAGGTAAATATAACTGATCAGTTGCACACAGTGGTCTGTAGACTGATAACAAGATCACGCACACTCAAAGGGATAGAATGCAACGAAAAACATTTTGCCGATGTGAGAAAATTCGGTGGTGCTCGAACAGCGTCTATGTATAGGACTCTATAAAACTTGTTTGAGATCAATATTTTCTTATATGAGAACTCAGGATCTTCCATACGCTGGCTAAGGAAACTGCTCATCGACAAGTGAACTGAAAATTTAAATAAATACAGCAGAGAAAGAAGATAGAAATGTCTTTGGTCCACAAAAAACAAGTTTTTACTAGCGCAAAGGAAATTTGTGTGGCCACCGCTCAATAAATTTCATTAGGACTGCACTTAGCGCGGAATGTCCATCTGTTTTCACTGGCGCGTCATTCGTTGCTCTATTAAAACGAGAATAGTATTGGTTATATCCATTGAAATGCTGTCATCCATATGTGGTCGCCCGCATGTTCTGGAATACGTATTTTAGATATCTTGGTCATGTTGTAATAAAAAGACTTTAGATAATGAACAATCAAGATATCCACATGTTAACAGCAAATTTCTTTGAATAAATTTGTGCAGAATTAATTGGAATGTAGCAGAACTTGTCACTTAGTTCTGAACAGATGCAGAAGAATAAGACGCCGAGGTATATACTTAATAGTGCATGTTAGCCGAACCGATTAATTCACAGGTTTCTTTTGTTCATCACCGAAAACAATGGCCTTGGCCTTATTCGCTCCAAAGGTCTCGTGTTACATTTGTTTTACTGTCATACTTCGACAGCCGTGAATAACTGATGAATGACAGACTTCTGCTATCTCATGTAGGCTTAAATTAAACTGCTCTTCAACCTGTAAGCCCTAGGGATTCTCCTATGGCGACTGAAGGAATATGAATAAATTTTTTAGCCAGTATCCTTAAAAACAGTGCGTATCGGCTGACCCTCTAGTTCCTACTGAATTAGTCTTGACTATCCACTACGTTAAGTTCATTCAAGGTTTCCCTCGTTTTTCTAAGCGGAGAATGCAAAAATTCCCCGCGTCTCTCCGTTCAGCAGAGAACAGCAAAATAGGCAAGTCCGATGGATGCATTCTTCTTTAAGCACGCTGACTATATTGCTAATCAAAACTTCCATCGAGTTCTAAGTGACACAGGCAAAGGAACATTTGTTGGTCGGACAATAAATCAAACATCAAAACTGCCAAATTAAAGTGGGCTAATCTGAAGTTCAATCAAAGTAGTCAGACGGAAAGTGTTTGTTCCACTTTTCCATCCACATTTGATTTGTGATTTGATTTGTGACTGTCAAATTTTCTTCTTCATAGAAAAGTGGAATTGATCACGCAAAATCTGAAAGAATTGGTTTCTTTGAACTTTTAAAATCCATGCCCGATTATCGCCTCACTTTACCTATATTTCTCTCTGTTCTTGGTACAATAGCAGTAATTCTAAACCACTAGAGCCTGTTCGTTTTTCCGTAACAGCATTCCAAAGCTGCACTGAAGACTTTTCCTTCCCACTCGAAAACGTTTTTCTATTTCCAAAAACTTCATGAGTTTTCCCACCTTTCTGGAAGTATCGATATGTTTAGCTTATTCCCAAAAGGGGTTTCGTGGTTAGCCCAAATAATTTTCTCCGGAAATTCACCACTATCCTTGTGTGCAAACTCCTGGAGCTCATCCTTCCGGACCAAGTTTTGCGTGACCTAGAACAAAACAAACTCATCAAGATTTCTCCACAAGCCTTCGTCCCAGGCGATATACTGGCGTGTTTTAAATTCGCAAATATTTTGCTTAATCATTTGTTGGAACAGATTTGGATTTTTATACTTCCTGAGGATGTTATCGTCTATGGTATACAGGTTCTCTCAAAGAGTTCATAAATGGCCTGAACCTCAACCTGTTCTAGTCCAGTAGGCAGTTTTCGGGACACGCCCGCTGACAGTATTATCTTTCGGAATCAGAACATCATCACATAGCTATGGCGGAATTTTACTTTCTTCATATTTGTTTTTTCCCGTATTTGTTGTCGGCTGCTTTTTGTGGAGCCTTCCTTCGTTGAGCCATCGGTGATTTTCTGACTTCATAAAGTTCAAAGGATACTGCCGCCCACCGATTACAGAATAACGTCAAAGGGTACTAAAAAAGCATTGTTGCTCAGAAACTGCAATGAAGTTTAACTAGCCGACTTGTTTTCACTGTTTTGCTTTGCTTCGCTACTCCTTACTCACTTGCTGCTTGAGTTAGCCACAATCGTCTTTCTTTCTTTCGTCCAGGAATCGGATCTGCAGATACGATTCATTTAAATTCCATCGATACCCATTATCGTTGCAACGCTGGCTCCCTATTTGGAGCTATCAAACGATAAATCTTTATTTATCTATTTATTTTGTTTAGTCTTCTCTCTAAACGCGGACATCAGCCTACCATCCGGTTTCGGGTAGGCCCTTGATCTAAACTTTTCATACTTCATTTTTTTCAAAATGTCTCTCTGCTCTACATTACCACGATCTCGCCAACAATTAATTTCCGAAAACTTCAATCACTGAGTTATTGTGTATTTTCCAGTCCATAAGGTATTTCATTGGATGGCTTTCAAGTGCAAATGAACTCTTCAGAGGGACTGTCATGGTTTCATTTTAGCGAGTGATCTTTCTAGAAGCAGGACTCAGCTTCAAGCCAATGAACAAATCATCAGGAGTTATCTCCTCGGTATACGCATTGCTGCGCACTTATGGTGTCTCCCCAGTTAGTGCCGAAGATATGCAGGGTATATATCTAAGCTCGGTTAGCAAAGCATCAACCACCCACTGAACAACAAATGTCTGTTTTCTGCTAAGTGTAAAATTTCCAAGGTTGGAGACGGTTAAACGGTACTTGCTTGAACAGTTGTCCCTTCAGGAGCACTGTCCTCCGGAGGGACAGCATTTGGTGTGGTTTCCCGTAGGTCCTTCGCAGGGAAAACGACTTCCAGAAAAATTCGCTCTTATTCAAACTAGTTAAACAAAAATTCTGAAACCACTGGGAAGCTTGTTTCGAAATGTCGGTCAGTTAAGCCGCGGTTTAGACATAATCCGAATACGCTTTTATTTCCACAGATATTGAAGATTAAGTAGTCAACACGTGCTGGTGAGCAACTCGGGACGCACACAATACATAAATCGGCATAAGCTGGGCTAATAAAGTGAAGTGGCGCTTTACTTTACTCTACGGTATTGTAAGTCGTTGCAAGACAAGTAATGTAACTGAGTGGGCCTACTATATTCTTAGGTACTTTAGGTCAGCTAAAATAGGCGTTTGTCTCGCAGCGACGAAAATTTCGTTTCTCAAAACAAAAATTCAGTCACATAAGAAAATTAGGTCATATTTTATATTGATATAACACACTACTCATAAGATTGTTGAAAAACCTTCGGCAACCCACGACCGGTTTTGTCCTTCTTGGGACTTATCAAATAGGCGTAGTTCCCGAGTTTCCGTCAACCTTATGTTCATACCAACGTCTCAGTGTCATGTATCTTCAGCTGTTTATAAAATACGCAGAACATCAAAAAAACTGGTTATTTGGATGTGATACCCCACTCATTCACTAGCTTTCCAGTAGGTGCCTTTAAAAGTCTACTCTAGCACCAAAACTAGTTTGCTCTTGGCGACAATCTTTTATGGTTACAACAGAGTGTACAACCGGACCGAGGATAGGCCAGAATAAAAAGTGCAATGATTATTACAGAACCCATGATTTTCTCCATTATCTGGTATTTGTCTTCTAAGGCATTGCCCGTAAGCCCCGCAAACCCAGACGTCAGCGTTTTTCAAGCCGGACGGCAGCTCCAACGCTTTCAACCATACTCCTTTGAAGTAAGAACATCAGTATGTATCTGGATACCTTAGCCATGCGCACAAGTTAACAGGTGGTAACTGATGCACTGTAACAGAGCACATAAAACAAGTCACATGTAGCCAGGAATCACTTTCGCCTGAATTTCCCATGGAGTCATTTTCAATTAATATGCCCACCTTACTTTAACTGGCCGCTAATACAGGAAGCCAACCTTCCCAAATTCGCTTAGTCGGCAAACTAACATTGGCCTGGGGAGATAGCCCCTGTCCCACTCCTAGAAAATGTTTTGAAAAATTCGAAATTTATCTAGCTCCGTCACTGTCTAACCAGCGAATGCAAGATACATACTTTGGCCGAATTATCTCAAGAATTTTTGTGACGTCAATATGCAGATTGAAACGGTTATATTTGTCAGATGGACCGGTTTTTTGCTAAAATCGATGAAACAGAAGACAGTCAGAATTTAAAACTGATCTATGCAACTAATCATCGTTTAAAAAATTCCAAGGAAGTTGTTAAATAACGGGATACTCCTGTAAGGATAAGGGTTCCAAGACAACAAAACCAGGCTACTCAAAATAGGTATTCTTTTATGGAGGAGGCGGATGGGAACTCCAAATAAGTATGTAAAAGTAATTAGCCTGTTCAGTATTACAAGCTGTTGAAACTTTTGCCGCCACTATTTTGTGGCAATATATAGAGCCAATTCAGAAAAGGATATTTAGTCGGCAATCTGTAAACAAGTCTCAAGCATAAAATAATTGTTTACCAACCATATCATTAGTTTCAGTTGGAGTTTTGCGAGTTACTTATTTTGTTCATATTCACACCACTCTCGTTTGAACAGTCTGTTCTGACGTAATTAATCTGATGAGTTCACACCAAAGGGAAGCACTCTCGTTCTTATAAGAGCTTATCAACAGTGCATATCCACTGGCCATGCCGGGATTTGAACCCCGGAAAGCTGACATGCGAGGCGAGCATGGCACCACTACTCCACTAACGCACGTTGGACGCATCTTAGTTTTCACGTCTGAACAGGCAAACGTGTTCATGCTTGAGCGATGTGTTTAAACGAGAATGGTGTGAATATGAACAAGATATCATTAGTCGTCATCATCGCTTCCAAGATGGCTCAATGGTTAAAGAGCGAATATACTCACCGTAGGGTTCATAGTTCGAACCTGACCTCTACCTCTCTACTCCCCCAGTCTAAGCTTGGGCAACCTGGCAGTATCCCAGCCCTCTGCTTTCCTCTGGTGGCATGGCAGTTAGGCATCAAAAGGGCGTCACAGCTGGGCAATTTATTTTTTGAAAAGACGGTTAGCGTCTTTAAAAAACAAGGGAAAATTTGCCCCTTTCAAGTACTCGACACTAAGTGAAAACATTGAGATGGCACTCACAGGTTAGTTTGAATTGTTGACATTTGATCATCGATGGCTATTTAAAGGCATCAGTTTCATTTTTTGCTCGAGAGGCAATTCTTCGTTTGCTTCAGTGTTTTATCAAATCATCCTAAAAAATCAGGCGTTACAGTACTATCCGCCTGTTTTTTTGGTAACAGCCCTGTCCCAGGAGAGACTCCCATAACCAAGATAGTTTAGTTCGCTTCACGTGAAGAACTTGTGTTCTGAGGACTTTTTTTCAAAATGGATGCGTTAGACGCACTTCCTTAACTTGGTCTTCTGTTTTATATATGCAGTCATCCTTCCCTGTAAGACCTGTACAAGGGCCATCATCTAACAAAATCTGCGTCTCAAGTTCTCAGAATTCACTCTATTGGAAACAACAGGAACTCCAATATGAAGACCACTTCCAGACCAAGACTTTCTAGTCATGTAGCATAGCCCCTTCTTTCAGAAATGTGCATCCCTCTAATTTTTTGAACCACCTGCTGTCAATTAGTGTGTAAATGAATATCTTATGTGTACTCGCTATTGTCCAGGGTTTCCTCTGCTCCAGAGCACTCATAGCCTGAAAGTTATATAAACATCTAACTTCTGGACAGAAGTAGGTAATTCTTTCTACTCAGTTTATATATACTCTGCTTATGAAGTTGTTTTTAAAGAGTTAAATATTAAATCATTGGACACTTGTCGCCAATTCCATCGGTCAATTTATGGAGGGTAGCACATGACCTGACGTACAAAGGTCTGTCTTAAGCAGTAAAAGCAGACAATCCTCTGCTGGGACACACTAATCACAGGTCAGGAAAGCTGACCCAATAGTTTTTGCCTGACCTCTGCCTCATCAATTCTGAAAATCCCTGAGGAACTTTATCACGGCATCCTTAACTTCGAAGTACACCTCAGACTAGTGTGCCAGGTTTTGACTTAAAAAATTCTATCCTCGTAGCATCGCCGTCATTTGTTTTGCCGGAACTCAATGCAATATTTCATGCATCAGGCTGGGTGGTAAAAGGTGAAAAGGACGGAATTTGACGCCTTAGGAAAGAGTGCTTAGTAAATCTAAAATAACGACATACCGCAGGATTCTCAAGTTGTACGACGACAAGATGTTGACGGAGGCTGTCTACTGGTAAGTTGAGGAGCGGCACGGCGAGGTGGGTTCACCGAATTACGATCCCAATAATCAGCTGAGATAACTGCGATCAAACTAATTTACACATTCATTTCGTACTCAATAAGCAGCGCGAGAAAATTTAAGACCGACAATAGACATCAATGTTTTAAACAGGCTGGGGCCACTCCCAGATGACAGCATCTGTTGCTCTTATAACGGGAGCTACGAAACCAGGTCACTTCACCTTATGCTTTGTACTGGTCGTAGGCGCAAACGGAGTAGGACAGACAAACAGAAGTTGGGATTTTTTCCTATTGTATCGTTTGTCTTGCTAGACTTTTGCCATTGTAATTTAGGTGTACTTATTGTAACCGACTCTTGTAGTCAGCCGACAACTTTCAATACAGAGAACTCTATCTTTTCCCGAAGAACTCCGCGATGGTTATTGGAGTGAATGAGACAGGTGAATCGGCTAAGACTACCATGACGTGTTTCAAAGTCAGTCACACACATTAACAGAACGCCAGTGAGGTTTCAGGAGAATGGCAAGTATGAGCGGGGACTCCACCATAAAGTGTTTTTTGAAAAAATTCCGTTTTTCTCATTTCTTTTCCACTTGTTTTTCTATTATTATTGATGGATATACTGTTGGTAAAAGCAAACATTCAGAACGTTAATGATCAACCGATTCTGTCACAGTAAATTCGGAAAGAGTTCCATTTTAGACTAACTAAATTCATTCTAACAATTTTGGCGAAAGAGACAAATGTAATCGGAGGATACAAAGATGCAAACACTGTTCGCACGAAATACGTAACTAAACAGCTGTGGTTTCAAGACCACAAAAACTGGAAAATTTTATAGCAAAACTTGTTTCCTTCATGTAAATTTTACCCGTTTTAGTAGGACGAGATGACTCTGTCTATGCTCTACGGTGTCACCTGGATTGGTTTCACAAAATAAAGGCTCTGTCCAAAATCAAGTTCACCGTATGCTACTAAACCCCATGGAAAGCAAACAAGCTGTCCGCTGTGGCACAAGGCAATACTTGGAACGACACGGTCTTTATTGATCGAATACGTTTACAAGCTGTGTGATTTGATATGGCTGCTAGAAATGAGACTGTATGGATTTTTCATACTAATGCATGCTGTTAAGAAATGTGGCAATGATGAACCGTTCATCTTGGGCAAATTTCAATCACAATATGCATGTACATAACCTCTCTCAAGCTGAAGCCAACACAACGCGTCAACCACCATCCACCACCGACGGGAACGCAGGGGGACATCACTAAAAAGGATGGTCTTCTACGAGCTGTTCGACGAATGTGCGCAACCTACCCCAAATGTGCTCCGCTGTTGCTTCTTCCAACAAGTTTTCATCTGCCAAGGTTAGTGAAGCTTAGATACTATTTTTTTGGTCTCACTTTATTGCTGTTACAACGTTTTCATACTGTCACCTCGATAACAGACATCAACGGTCCAGGCTCGAACGACACAAAATAATTACCGCCGTGAGAAATGGCTTAGGATGACGGAAATTTGTAACCCGTATGAGTACTTCCTAGACTGGAAAACAACGCTGCTTTTACGAGAACATTCTTTGTCCGTCCTTTTAGAAACTTCCTTCAGCCGCCGCGAAACACATTTAAGTGGGTTCACGAAACCTCTATACACACCAGCACCTCAGCGCAAACACAACCTTAGTCAACCTGTATACGATTTCTGCCTGCCGAATTTAACCACGCTGTAGGCTGAATCACAACAAGGTTTATAATAATTGTTCCCCAACACGCCCTCTTCTGAAGTGGACTCGTGTCTTCTTGAAACAACGCTACTTATGAGGTTCATGGAAACTCTGACAACCCACTTTCTGTTTTATCCTTCTTGAGGCCTATCAGGTAAGGACTGTCCCTTCATTTCTATTATAACACTTCCCGCATAAACCTATATCCGCCTGGAGGCGGTTTGTTTGGTGGTTACTGATTTCGAAATCCTTCCGCCACGTTTTGACAAGCAAACTGATACCCACCCCAGTGTACTGGATACAGGAGCTATCTGTCCATACGTTCACCGATTGCTTGTCCAACAAAACCTGCTGTCTTCAAGGATGACGTAGCTCCACAAAAGTAAGTATTAGGATGCTGATGATACGAACAGTAATAAATGTGTAGTATTTTGTACCAAAGTGAAATATCGCTGCAGCGAACATCTATGTGAATGAAGTCACCATGTGAAGTGATATAAGCGGGCTGCACGGACAATCCTCGTGTTACCCAACAGGTTGGCTGCACTTTGAGATGGCTACTGAGGCTTTCCTTGTACACTATAATTTGTTGAGTTGACAGTGACAGGACCAGCGTCTTAAAACAAATAACTATACCAACTCAAAACAGCTGCTACAAACCATCTCTATATTAAGGATTTAGCATTGAAAACCCCTCGAATATCAACCAAATGACGCAATTTGAAAAATGCCTCTTGCGTAATTCGTCAAGTTAATTGTGCAACTCCAATTCGAATTTTTCGACCACTCAGTAGAGTTATGTCGGTGATCAGGAGATCGATCGTTACATGGAAAGTATTGATCAGCCAATCGTGTATACCCTGGAAACGACTCAAATCCCTTTCCTCCGGCCAAACTGTTTATTTTTATGCATCCCGGATTTTGCGTGTTTGCGTCAGTGAGTGATCAAATCAACTGTCCTACCTGCATGTAATGTTGCATGCCTTCTTGCATTTTCGCTGCGACAGATAAAGGAAACTGCATGTTTAATGCCCCAAATAATTACAGCGTGATACGAAATAAATCAATTCGCATAAATTAGATCTTCCAGTAAGGCCAATGGAACTCAATCGCTTTGGGAGAGAAATGCCATTAAGTCGTGGTTCTAAAGGCCAAATCTTTGATTTTAGTAAATGTCAGAAAATTGTATCGTTATTTAATTAGACTGTCACATAAGAGGTTTAAACGGGTGAAACCGTTTATGACGTTCTGACGCTCACAGTTCCAGGCTCCAAATGATACAAGAAGAGTGAAAGAGTCATTGGGGTCTGACGGACCGTTACTCTCGTGTTTTCGTGTCAATCGTCCACAGAATAGTCACACTTCGGTCTTTGGTGTTGAAAATTATAGCCTATGTAGTAATTGATTACCCTCAATGGATTATGAGTTTTAACTAGTCCAGCAGTTAATCAATTAAACTGTTGATTTGTCTGTTGGGCATTAGTCAGATGGCCCGGTACTGGTTAAGAATGCCCAGCTTGTGACAAATCAACCTGTTACCGAGATTGTTTTGATATTTATCTGACATATACCTAACCTTGCCGTCTAGCCATACGGTGTTATCATGCACATGTATGCGGTTTTTTGTATAAACTCTAAGCGCACAAATAAAAAAACAAGAGCTTTTACTTAGAAATCATGCACACTCTTTTGCTTCGTCTAGAGCACTAGTTTGACGGAAACTGCTGAACCTCAAGAGGTTGTGTAACCGGTCATATGCTGTCAATGCGTTTTCAGCAATATTAGAAGTAGGCAGTTCCTTGAAGTCATCACTGGTTGACTGCCAGATGAGCACATTCCTGACTGTTCAACAAACCGTGCTCTGTATTTATCTGACTTATCAAAGTGGGGAAACTGTTTACGCATTACTGAGCAGTACATTGATCAAACTGCTCAACATAGATATTGTATTCTGAGGTTCATAACCAAAAGATGAGCAAAAGCTTGGGACATACGCACTGTAGGAATACAATTTTTCAAAGGTGGTGTTCTCTGTGTACGAAACTAGGAGGGTATCCTCCAAGAAACGTATGGGAAGCTGGGGTCATGCGACATCGGGAGGATCTCGTAAGATCTTCCCAAGATTTATATATGTTTTGATAGACCTGTTCAGTAGTATTTCCATGAGCAGTGTGATATATTTTGCTATCAGAGTCTGCCAGCCCTGTATTGCGGCTAATAAGCAGTGTAGAATTAGACGTGAAAGGCAGTAGTAGGCCCTACATTTTTGAATACCAAGAAGGAAATGCACAGCAAAACTGCCTGTTTTATAAAGAATATGCCCCATAAAATAAAAAAATCAATAATAAGGCTGAACCTAGCTCGGACCCGAATTTTTTTATACTGTCCATTTGCAACGAAAGGAAGCCAGTGGTGGACTCTAGACCAAAAAGGCACCTGCCAAATGTAAGTACGAAAGTAAGTTTGACGCGTTTGGATGGGTCCGTCCTGAAAGAGATGTTTTTTACTAAGCATGTGGAACCCGAGTGTTAAGTGAATTATTATTATTAAATCAGCAGCTAGACAACATGTTCAAAACGTTGAGTAAAACACGCCACCCGAAGCAAGACGCACCAGATATTGACGTTTGGCCACCAACCATCATGCTCATCCACAGCAGAACAATTAAGATTAGGACAACGCCTCAATACAAGGAAACCTATGGGGCGGCGATATCCGGTCAAAGAATCAGAAAATTGCTAAAACCCACAAGGCAGATGTGGATTTTCACTGTTTATTCTGTTGTCTCATCTTTGGATGCGCGTAAATTCAACATATAGCTGTCAGCTATGTGGGGCTGTTTCACGGGGTTATCGATTTTTTAGGCGCATCCCGCAAAAAAGATCTGATAACCAGGTTACCCGAGAGATCGGAGTACAACCCTAGGTGGCTTTAAACAGTGCTTCTTCAGATGGGTAGATCCTTGTCGTCAAAACTTTGAAGACTAAGGTGTAAAGCATTTGCTGATGGCAGTCCTTGGCAAGTATATGAGTATGTCGTTACCTGGTCAAAGTGTATTAGATTATTCAGGAAACAGTGAGTTTGTAGCATGGGAGTATTTGCAACATCCGTGTCAAATAGAAGCTTGCTTATCTTGGTAGGCGCCAAAGTTTGACAGCATTCGACCACTAACATTTGTGAAAGATGTCATTAGATTTTTCACCGATTTTGGAATCCATATTCTGGTTTTCTGTCTCACAAAAATGACACTGAATTAAGGCTTGAAATGTACATGATAAGCGCAAATACTATTACACACATTATTTTTACTTTTAGCTTACTTTATTCATAAGAGATAATATAAGACTAGAAAACTGAGCGCGGTCCCTTTTTATCTGAAGTACCTCCAACACAACCTGGGAGAGTTACTTCCTGAGAGTTGACCCTAGTTTGGTGGCAATTCAAATTACTCAGAGTTAAGTATCAGGAGCTATATAGTGATCGCTTCTTGTCTGTTGGCAGGAATTGGCCGAAACTATTGTTTGAACGTAACATACTATGTACATAGCTGTAAAAATCACATCTAAGTATGCCAGCAAAGCTACTACGGTGTGAAATGTCTTCCCTCGCTATCGACTAAATGCGTCGTTTGAGAAGTGTCGGAGAGTGCGCCAGTCGTTTAGCCGTCTAAAACTGTCGGACTCCTTTACCAACAATGATGAACTATTCCAAGAAATAGTAATTATGCTGAACCACTCAAGTTATTTTTATGTTATAAACAGGCAACGTTTCCAAACTGTATGATAGCTGTCGGTCCGTTATATAGGTCGGTACGACTCAGCCATCTATATATATATATATACATATATATATATAGCTAAATTCCAGAGAACATCACAGAACCAGATAATTCATCCTAAAGGTGCGATCTAGTGTAACAAAAGGTATGACGTGCACCCATGAGAACGCAATAAATACTGAATCAGCGTGTGTTGCTTTACTCAGACTCCACAATTCTGATACCTCACCATTTTGACTGTTTGGATGGGTGATGCCGGTATTTCCTGCTCAGTTAAACCGTTGCGTAAAACACCTTCTGGGTGGAGAATATTACTAAACTGGTGGTTTATTGAAACAGCCTATTAGGATGGTATACGACCGATAGCCTGAAAAATTTACCCAGAAACCTCATTAAAACCTCGGTTGAACGGATTTATCCTGGCCGAATTTAACGCGATACGGCTTTGACAGGAGACAGTATTGATCATTTAGATGGTCATATCGTCTACATGCAATTGTCCGCTTGGTTCCATCCGGACTGAATGCGACTAAGCAGAAGAATCGCCAGTTTTTTGCTTTACTAAACAGTCTGATAATCATCCCGATTCCCCCCTCCAAGTATGGTCAATTACAGTAGTTTATCTCAACACCGGTTGTGACAGGGTTTTGTGAATTTGTAAGCAATCATCTGCAATTTATTCACCCAGGCTGAAGTTACATTTATTTCTTCCATTGTGGAAAATTTAGATAATAGACCTTTTCTGCATTCCAGCGTATATAATATTCATGAACGTTCTCTCTTGTTGGCAGCAATTCAAACGCAATGTGTTGACGTACCGCTGGCAAGGGTATTCTCGGTGGACATGTTAACCAGTGAGCGAGTGGCACGTCGGTTAACAAGTCAGAATTACCTGAGGCTAAGTATCTTTGCCGTTCGCGTAGGGCAAAATGTGGATGGTAAAGCCAGTGATGGTGACATAAAATTAAACGGACAGGTAAATGGTGAGAGGTGTGGTGACAGTAATCGGTCAGCTCAAAATACGATGGCACTAATTCTTTCACAAGAGGACGCTCGTTTCGTTTATGAATATCTTTAAGTTGAGGAAGAATGTCACACCATCTGCAAATAATCCCGGTCATTCTGTGCTAAAAAATTTGGACAAACCTCAGGAAATTGGACGAACGCAATCTTTCTTGTCTATAGAGATTCTTGTTGTTGGGAATAGAAGGTTGGTACACTTTGCTCCTTGTATACGGGTTAATAATGCTGGATTCAGGGTCGCGTGCCCACCGATGGTACCTCCGGACCTCTGGAGCAGGGAATCTATCCATTAATTGAATCATGTAACTTGTCCGGATAGCAATCCGCCCTTACAAATGACCCCCATGTTACCTAGTTATGGGCTCAAAATATAATCAAGACAATGGGTCCCATCATTACCATACTATTCATGTGAGGTTAAGTATTTGGGCCAGTGGGTTTCAGTACTAAGAAAAAATTCGTGCTGGCTGAAAATTTGCACACGCATATTTCTGGCCCCCAGCGCTGTTACACAGTGGTAACTAACGCATCCAACTCAAATGTGAGATGTGTGCTTACATGATACGTGGCAATTGGCAATGGCTGCACTCTAGACAACAGTCTTTCTGAATAATTCACCGAAGTTTGCTTTCTTTCAGGGATGTTCACACTTTAGCCGGACAGTTACAGGGTCGCAAAACAGGTACCTAGACCCCCTAAAAATTGAAAAAATTCCGCATTTTGGAGCAACTGATCCTTTTTCTACCTTAATTAGCTCAGCAATAAAATACAATTAACAAGAAATTACTATTTTCGTTATTTTCCCCAACCATTCACGTAAGATGTCAATTTACAGCTTGAGCTCAGAGTAGCAGTACTAAACGAAATATCAAACCAGGACCACGGAGAAGAATATTTTCATTAAAAGTAAGTGGTTACAAAACGTCAATTCTTAAATCTACATAATACTATCAGCAAACATGAGCAGGCAGACCTTAAACCGCTTGTAATACTAATGACTGCAATGCAGAGTTCACCATAAATTCACAAACCTGAGGTGCTGCTCAGACTCATGCGAGCACCTCCACGCGCCCAAAATTACCGCGACAGATTAGCGACATTTTATTTAAAAAACTGGACGAGATTGACCTAGTATTGTTGGAAGAATTCCTTTGAAATAGTCCAGCTCATGGAAAAAACACCAGTGAGTCTTACAAGTGAGTTTCATTTGCTGTAGAATCATCTTTCTCCAAAGCTCCAGTACGTCAACCTGCTGGATTTTAATGGGCTACATATGTAGACGAGCACTTAATGTACCCGAAAATTTTGTCCCCCTTCCTAGCTAGTACATTTTCTTGGCTATAAACTCGTTAACTACCGTCAACTTGAATACATCGCAGTGGACGATTTTTGGGCGCTAGATACGCCAAGATATTATCATCTATGATATAATGGCAGCCACGTAATGATATTACAAGTACCACAACTTGGGAGGATCATGTTTATGAAACTCCACTTTCTTGTACCAAAGAAGAGTTTATTGTAAATAACCTTCAGTTCGGCTTACATATCTTGTAACAAGCAGAGGGTGGCAAACGATATTTTAGCATTCTTAGGTTCAGTGCTCAAATATATCCGGACAGTAAACGAACCACAACTGTACACCGTAAAAACAACTTGAAATGATCGGCACCAGTGAGTTATCAGAAATTTTTCCATATGGAGAGATTTTTCGTATAGTGAGAGGCATTTGTTTCCTTAAACAACTGCACAAAGAAGAAGAGTTCCTAACGTGACCCCTGCCTCGGAATGGCTAATTGTAAACCTTTGTTTGAACGCAGCTTGCAAAATACCAAAGCTTACCCGGTTTCCACCGTCAAAAGGAGATATATTTCCTTGCAGTTACCACTTAGGTGAAATCATTCACTTGAAGAAACGAAACAAAATCTATCAGATACTCTGAATTGCCCTACCTTGCATGTGTAATTAAGAATCAGAGGTTAGATCTCAGCTCTGAAAACCTAAGCTAACTAACTTCGAGGGATCGACATTTCTGTTGCATATTTCAAATGCCAGTTGAGTTGTCATTTACACCGGCAAAGAGGATACTCATTTCTCTCACATAACGGCCGAATACGCACCAAAATACCCGTTACATTTTTGTGGACAATATGAGTCGGTCTGTAATTCAAAAAATCGCATCATCGATTGCAAGACACCTGCTGACTCCTTGAACCCAAACAGTCGTGGAATTTTCGGTAACGTGATCGGTTACTTGGCATACCTGCGTTCATGGAGGCAATGTGCATTAAACTTAGGGAGCCAGTCCTGTGTACGCATATGTCTCAGGACACCTTGAAGCTGCTCTTGCTCTACGTCTTATTCCTTTTGAATATCTGGTGATTTTTCAACTGCTGTTGTCATGTCTTACCCGAATGCACGTAAGTTCTACGTAGACCAACGATGAAGACAGCGGGAATGCTTATCTCATCAGCTCTGCCTTTTCACAGTTTTGATGAAGATCACAGATGTCTCAGTTTGCCAGGTGACCATCACAACAATGTAGTTTTAGTCGTATATGAGCCCGAGATGACTTTTTCTTTTGACAGTGGGTTCATGTTTGAGATGAGGATCCCGGTTTAACTAATCTTATGATAAGGAGCTAAAAATGTATTCACATAAAATTCTTACAACTTTCATGTAGAAACGTACATGTGTAATATACGTAATTTGGCTGCAGTTGCAGGTGATTGTCTGAATACTGTTAGGTGATGTGTAAAACGCCAATGGGCTGAAGAAAGACGTTATGTACTGTGGCTACGAATATCAGGCCCAATCTGTAAGACAAGTGCATTAAAGTCGAACAGAAAGAGAAACCACCTCAAAAACTACCCTTATCCAGGAAGGACGCGAAGGGTTTGCGGGCCATTTTTATAAAAAGTAAACTTTCCGTAGACCGTAAAT
Source organism: Clonorchis sinensis (assembly GCA_003604175.2). Classification (NCBI taxonomy): domain Eukaryota; kingdom Metazoa; phylum Platyhelminthes; class Trematoda; order Opisthorchiida; family Opisthorchiidae; genus Clonorchis; species Clonorchis sinensis. The sequence goes on from CM030370.1 coordinate 135,284,010, forward strand.
CATTTTGCTACTCTCCTGAATAAATGCCACCTTCCAGAGATGCCTCTGTTCAAATGAATGTAGGTTTTTCTAAGTGCTCAAAGCTAGTCGAAAAAACCGTGCACGGAGCTTCTACCGGAAAATCACCGACGATCAATAGATTGTTGCAAGAAACGAAACAAGCTGCCTTCTCCACACTTGTGTGGTTGAAATATTCGTCTTTGTGTGTGGAAAGAAGCGGCGTAGCGGTCTTGAAGAAGGGTGAGCGGTGGGATTCAGAAGCGAAAGAACTTCGACAGTACATGTGAAACACCAATGTGTACATATAAACATCTGCTTTAAGTAGAGTCTGTGCTATTCAAACTTGTTTCGGGTAATCGGGTGGATAGGGTTGTGGACAATCGTCCTGACGGCAATGATTAAACTTCGCATGACCCCCTTGAAAAAGTCTTTTTTACCTCGAAATAACAGTTTCTGCATGAATATTTTCAACAAGATAAAACTGAAAAGGAACTTTTCTAAATGGTGACCTACTGGTGCATTTTTTACTACTTTACGGTCATTCCACCCAGGAAATTTAGATAGCCGATTTAACTGGTTACCAACCAGTAAATGAAAGAATTCGTGCTGCAATTGGAAACAGTAAAAAATGACTGTCAGAGGCTTAAAATATGCGCATATGAAGCACGAGCTGCAGATGAACCCAGAAATATTCATCTCTATTTCAGACAATGACCTGGCGATAGGGAAGCCCCAAAATAATTCAATCAATACACGGTGCCATGTTTTGACCTATACACCTATCACCTAGGGACACAAGGACCGGTTTCCTATTGCAAAGCCGTTACGACCTGTCTTATTAGACTGCACCTACGTGATGTGGTTCTATTATTTCCAACGTTGAGATGAAAATTTTTGGTTATGATCTCATCAGAGGCTCACAAAAGTTGCGCATCCGGTTGACCGGCTAGCCATGCTTTCCGTTCTCTGCGTCAGGTTTCGTCTGCATCTAATCCAAAATGTGGCTTTCAACCCCAGCTAGATGGGACTAAACAGTATTCCCAAGAGCGCAATTTTTCATACACAAGTTGTTGCCTGCACCGGATTCGAGGGTACTGGAAATAGGTTGGGTGGCATGACGCAACTATATGCGCTTTGAAACCACATATAACTTGCAGCTAGACCGAAAGATTACGGGAAACGTCAGCTACCTGGTAAGAATGATTTATTACCACTAAGCACGCTGTGATGCACATAAATAATGCTCCATCTGTGGTCTGGTCCATTGGTTTACTCTTCAAAATTTAATGAGACTGAACAATGGGTTATAATTTGGCCAATAAATAACTGAAAAAATCATGTTTAACTTGCTGCCATAATTTAGCATGCAATTAATTCACAAATAATCGGCATTAAGGATGATCTCGGCATTTGAACTAAAATGAATGGCGAACTGTTAGGCTATCGCAACTTTCCTCGGACCGGATAAAAAGCAATCCTTCGGTCTTGTGGTTTTCTTTGTACTAGTCCACTTTACTGTCAAAAATTGTTTGTTGCCAATCTGTTTAGCCAGATCTTACATCCATAACCACTTCTGAGAGATCAGGCGTATGTTTACCTGCTTGTGTTACCCCACACTTGGTTGCTTTATTTGATCGCAAATTTCTGTTGGAGTAAGGCCTGATCACAGTGTCATCCAGTGTCTATACCTTAGATCACCCACAGACCGACCAGGTCTTAGTGGGTCTGATTTGATAGCTGTTGACAGCCAGATGCCACAGCGTTACTCTGTGAAGGGCGAGCGGCGAAGGCGAGCGTTTGGTAATTCTGGAACAAAATTCTGTTGAGTCCCATTGCTTGTGACGTATGAAGGACAGAACACCAACTGTGGATGATTTCGTATAAGTCCACGGAGAGACGACCAGCCCCTGGAATAGAAGAACCGAACCGTTCAGCTGTGACACCCTTTCAGTGCCCAGCTGCCATGCCACCCGAAGGAAGCACGAGGGCTGAGATACTGCCAGGTTGCCCAAGTCTAGACAGGGGAAGTCGAGAGGCAGAGGTGGGGTTCGAACCGGTCAGTGAATTCGCACTCTAACCACTTGAGCCATGTCGCCCCTGGAATAGCGATACATTAATGTGTCCACCAAAACCAAACTGGTACATGCGGTACTTTCGTAGAGGTCGTCCACACCCAAACGAATCATTGCTGAAAAAACAACAGCCGAGCACATCTCATAGGAGCCATTTAAGAGCCACTTGGCATAATAAGGGGCATTTACTTGCGAAGTGGATCGTTAGTGAGATAACACATCCTGTCTGTCATTACGTATCTATGTCGGATGATTTGACGTTTCTAGATATAACACAAAGTGCTGTCTGTGACATCATGTCGTGTCTTTCACCTGATTCACTTACTATATATAAATTTCATTGTTCACCAGTAGCTTCTCCTTAATGCGCGATTGAACTTTCACATCTCTTCATGGGATTCTCGAGGTTACACCATATAGAACCTTCTTTCAAGCCCTTTAAGAAAACCGAGATAAGTAACATCGCGTAGAAAATATGACAACTATAAAGCGACCGATATGTTAAAATTAGTTCTACTATATGGGGCAGAATAAGTGTGCGGAAACAAGACGGTGCGAAAGGTAATAGTATAAGACAGTTTGTTTGAAAATAACCTACTTGGCGCTCTCAACGTTAGACTGAGATATTCGAAAACGCAGAGAAGGTGATTTTTGTTTAGAGAGAGTCTAACACGATTCCGCTGGTCATAATGTGATCATGGTGAATAAATGAATGCCTGTATAAAATAAATGCCTCTTCTGCAAATACATTTGCGTTGTTCGAAAAATAATCAAATCAACCACCAAATGAACTAAGATTCATACTTACTACCAATGTTTTATCCGTTCAAACTGATGGGCGAGTGTGTTGCCATCTGACCAATGGTATGAAGCTGCTGGCCTTAGTTTTGTGTATCCCACCCTTCCAAAACTTTACAAAGTGTCCCATTGAGGACGGGAGATCTGGTGTGACAGCGCTATTCAAAACATGGCCATGTATATCTCGAGCAAAAACACCTTAATATCACGGTTGATTCGGTTAAACTGACGTCACGGTTTCGGTCCTGTCAAACTAGAAATACACTTGTAAATTTGAGCACTCATCATTGATTCGTTTCCTTCAAATCTGGAACCGAAGTTGTTCGACTGTGGCAATCTTCGTATTCTCCTTAATGGGAACCATCTATCCATGGGTTTCGCAGATTCTTATGGTGGCTATTAGACGAAATAAGTTTTTGTTTTTGAACTTTTGTTGATTTACTTGCTCATTTTCCGATGGTTAAAGAGCAGATTTACTGACCAGATGGTCCGTGGGCTGAATCTAACCTCTGAATCTCGACTTCTCCTGTCTAAGCTTGGGTAACCGGGCAGTATCCAATCCCTCGTGCTTCCTTCGGGTGGCATGGCAGCTGGGCACCAAAAGGGTGCTACAGCTGAAAGATTCTTTTTATTATCTTATCTTCTCAAAATTTTACAGGACTGTCAAGTGGTAGTCCACTGCTCATCTTTCACTACCTAACCTCCAATAGTAGGTGGCGTCGGAAGTCAGTTTTCTGGATATTACCAATAGTTACTTCATCAACAGCTAAACTACCGCAGATAAGATGCTGATAGATTTATATATTCAGCTAACCGAGCAATACACAACTCCTAATCCCTGCCCTAAGTATTCGAGTTTTTTTTCTAAAACGTTCACTAGGCGTTTCCCGAGGAATTGAGGCAAGCATTTGCTACCCGTTTTCAACTCCCTGCACCTACCATATAATGTGTTCAGGTATTGAGTTAGAGCAACTCGACAATACGATCCATAAGCAAGGAGAGACTGAGTGTCAACGACTTTCATGCCAGCATTGTTTGAGAACGGTCATAAATTTGGACAACACGCCGGTTGCTATGTTTCATCTCGAAATGGTTTCACAACAGCCTATTTGCTCTTGAGGGATTCCGCTGTCCGACTTAGAATTGGTGGATCTAGAATTTGACAAAAATTATTATTCTAATACCTTGTACTAGAATGTAGCCCGGTAGTTTTTTCAATCAACTACAAAATATTCGGCTTGAGGATGCCCCACATCATATGTCATTACTTATTAGTGCCTATATATTTCTTGTTTTAATGAGACTTCATCCTGTAAGTGAAGCTTATCTATGCTGAAAAACCAAGAAGCACTGTACAGCTGTTTCCTCCTTGTTGGGAATCATCGGTAATTCGCATCTCGGGAAACCCGGGCCTTTTGAACGTGCAAACTTCCGGCCAGTGATTGAATATTGCCGTTTGACCACGAGCAGCTGAACCGCTGCGTCATTAGATCTGAGAGAATATTGGGCCACTCACCCTGCAGTCGTACCACGTGGCCAGACGTATTGACTTACCCCTCAAGTTACAGATTCTCAGATGGAAGTTTCACTGATCGAGTGATTTTTTTCTTTTCCTCAGCCACTTAAATTTTGTTGACATTGTGCGCTTTGGGGTCTTTTTAATAGAGATTTCATGCTGTAAGTGAAACTAGACTATGTTTCTCGGTTTTTCAACTTAGATCGTTTACGTCTATAGGACGAAATCTCTGTTGAAAAATCGCCAGTCTCACATCACCAAAATATTTATTGTTCCATGTTATACATGTTTTTAGACTTCGGGTATTTTTTTCACTAAATTTGATGACAGCATTTTTGAGCTATGTATGTATGTGTGGCGTATTAACTTTCTGTTGGTGTGTCAATGTGATATCAATGAGCTATACACCTAAGTCTGTCTCTGCGAGTTGAAAAGCGCTCATCTAGTGGAAAAGAGTTGCGCGGTGTCCAAACGCCTCTATCTGTCAAACAATGGACTCAGGGTAGTACGATTTCGTTAACACAAAAGAAGAATCTCGTTGACGAAACTGACGATGAAGTTTAGAAATCTAGGGTTGTTGTTCGGATTATCGAAACATGTGGAAGGTAGATGGGCGTTACTTAAGGAGCAGTAACAGTAAAGCGTCAGTGGTGCGGTATAAGCATGGAGAATTTGTGTCAATATCTGCAACTACTGTATGTTGAGCGTGCATGCTATTACTCACATAAGTGAACTGACGGGACACTGTGAACACAAAGCACATTTCTATCCAACTCACTACCCGGGGAATATGTAATTCATCTTAACCCCCTCCCCCAGTTATGCTTTCTTTAGGGAGGGCGGTTAAATTTTAAGGGAAAAGTGAATGTTTTTCGCTTTCTCTTGTTTCAGGGAGGAAAGTCAATTTATTGCGGCTTTTCTTCAAGGCGTTCGACCAACTAGAACCAAAGTAAGTCATTACTGGTGGAACCTGAGTAATAAATTTGTAATCAAAATAGTTTCGTTTTCTCTAAACTGTTATGTCTGCTGATTCGCCAATCTGCTGTATATGACTGCTGACCCGCTCCAGTGCCTAATGCCGGAAAAAAGACTCGCAGAAGGGAACACAACAGCTATATTCCGAACGAGCGAGTGCGAGAATACAACGGTCTGAAGCTAGTTATTGGAGGGACACTGTCTAACTTGGTCCAATGCTGACGCACGCGGTCTGGCCTTGGTACAATGATGCGACGCGCTGCATATTGCGGGAGCGTTATCTGACCTTGACCGACGATGACTCGCGCTGCCTGGGTTTGATACAAGGCTGTGAGGCGCTGTATATTGAGGGGGCGTTGTCTGTCTGGTCAACATCTAGCAAAGCTGAGGGTCTCAGTGGATTCCGAGCATTCAGTGGTTGCTTTCGAGAATCTGACCTTCCTGATATAAACCATGAGCTGGATGTTAGAAACGAACCCTTTTTCTTAAAGACGCTGTGTTATTTTGCGTAAAACCACCGCTGGAATGAGTGTAGAACAATTATCTAATGTAAATTTAGCGATCTCCCGTGCTACTATTGTGGCTCAACCCACTACATAAAAACCAGTTCAGAAGTAATGGACAGCCAATCTTTATTCCCGTACGTTACACATAAGTAGGCCTCGCAGAAACACTGAGTTGTTCTTCACAAATGGCTTGAATATGTTGTTTTATGATTTGCGTTCCACTTTTAATAACTGTTCGCGCATGGTAATATGTCGGTTCCGTCTTCAAGAGACCCTATAAGTGCAGTCCATACACGGCAGACAGAGGACAGTGTGTGGTGGGACAACTGGAATCCAGTTTAGTGGTTTCCGTTACTTTTCTAGCTGTGGCTCCTGGTAAGTACTAGTCAGTTCCTCGATGACCTGCAACGGCAGCAGTGACAGCATTAGAATCTGTCAAAGTATATACGGCTTATACGCACGAGTATGGACCAGCTTCGGGTTATCTGCCCTGTGATACGGCTTCTTTTTCTGTGAATATACCAACCCTCATACGCAAGACGGACTATGGATAGGAAAAGGCTAATTTTATCAGGAACCAAGAATCTGGTGCAAGCACTAGATCAGATCTGCTTACGCATCCATCCGTCTTTTCATACGCCGTCACTCTCTGGAAATCAGCAGTCCACTGTCGTTCATTACCAACCTGCATCAGAAGTTTCTGAGCGTGATAATCTATGAGCATTACACTACTGTTTATGACATTAGGCTTTATTCATTCGCCTCGTTCTGTGTGTTTTTGACGTCCGTACAGTAAGTGTTACCAACTAAAAATGGCTACCATCCTTTCTTACCTCCAAGCAGCCGACCAAGGTGGAAGCTTGTGGCGAAAATTCCGAACAACACATCTATGCTGACTGTTTTTCAAACCCCACTCAGCAAGTGCCTTGTGAAATAAAACCATCACCAAATATCTGGATACTGAAACCGGCCGACCAGGCACGGGGAAAAGGAATTTATTTGTTTAATCAGCTGGAGCACTTTGCCTATTTTGCCAAATCTGTAGTGCAAAAGTACATTACAGACCCTCTGCTGATTCAGGGCTACAAATTTGACTTGCGGCTGTACGCAGTTGTGCCATCATACGCACCATTCATCGTCTATATTTATTCAGAAGGTCTTGTCAGGTTCGCCACGGAGCCATTCGACTTGAGTGATTTGCAGAACGTCTACTCTCATTTGACCAATTCTTCCATCAACGTGAATGGACCAAGATATCTGTTAAATAAGGTAAGCCAGCTTATTTGTGTGCGTCCACATCCAGCTAGCGTATTCTGAACGGTTCTTTAAGTTTCTCGAAGTCACCTCAAATAAACATGATTGGACATGAAAACGGTTGTGGATATAGAGTTTCCGAGCAAAATCCAAGTTGATTTAGATCAAAATTGGCCGAAACGACCGAGTGCATTTCTTCTTAATCAGTTACAGGATGAGCTAATGAATTTCTTCCCAGTTTGAAGTACTAGTCAAGTGAGGCAAGCGAGTTAATTTGTTCTTCAGAATGCCAAACGAACTTAAACAGGCGAACTGATCAATCCAAAGAGAATACGTGGCTGTTGCAGATTTCCGATCATGTGACGTCTATCTGATACACATAAAGATATGCATGTTAATGCATGTCCATTGTCCATTGAGGTGTTGTATGTGAAATACCGATTACAATGCGCGCGCTCATTCGCAAACGTCAGCAAATTCTTGAACAATGAAAGAACAAAAGAACAGCTAGCATATTTAATGTAGCTAGCAAAATGAACTAAGAGCGCGTTTTCAGTGCATTCAAACTTAGGAGAAAATCGGTTAACAAATAACTTTAAGCATAGTTTTATCGGCAGCAAATATAATCTGAATACTGTCCTATTCACGATAGAATGTCTACTACCGTTTCATTCTACAGTGCAGAAAACAGGAACATCAGAGTTCTTAAACCTAAGTTAACTGAAAAAGCGGATAGCAAAAAAATCTAAATTACATTCAGTAGAATGATGTCAAATTCTGTCGCGTTGAACGTCTCATTTTTCAGGAAATTAAGTCACTGGTCTTAGCGCATTGAGATGACAGCAAACTCATCAGCTGCGTTTGGAAACACTGTGCAAAAGCGAAGTTTCCATTTTCAACATAGATGAAAATTTAATTCGACTACATTAGTGAACTCTGTAAACTACCTGAGTAGAATTTCGGTGAATGATGGATAAGCTGGGGTGAACGCAGTCTGGCAGACCTAATGCAACAAATATATGCAGAATGCTTTCTTCTCACTGTAACAAAAAGCTGTGTTTATTTAAAGAATTCTGTTCCCACTACCACAAAATCGATAGGAGACAATGAATTTTCTATTCTTTGTTCCAAACATTTAGCAGTGTGTCGATCGGTAGTGAGTACTGTTTTCATGTGATTCCGTTTGCTACTGATATCAGTCGGTCTATTCGACATATTGCTGTTTCATCCCGTCAGTGTTTCCTGAAATGTTACAGGTTCGCTCGTAGTACATGGAATTACTTCACCTGCAATGTATAAAACCAGGAAGCAACTTGAATCACTTTCATTTTAAAAAAATGGCACAATCTTTTCTGGTGAGTGTGCGGTTCAAAAAAATCATCCTTTTGGCGAGGTCAAAACACTTTGCCCAAATTGGCCCAGTGTTTTGTTCAATGAGCCGCACGAAAATAACACGTTATAATCCGAACATGAATCGCTTAGGTAGTCAGTTAAATAACTAACAATACCGTTGACCAGCTAACGGTTTCCACACACTAGCAGTGCACTTTGTTCATCGTTGGCAGTGATTCATAAGACAGTGGATTCTTTTAATTCTGCATGGTTGCCTCTGACCCACACAGAGTGCAAAATGCACGTCGCAACTACTAACTGCCTGAACGCGCCTAATCCAGTAAATAATTGCTACGAAAGTTTTGTTCACAACACATTGGTTATCAATCTACAAAATCCTCTTCTATGCACTTAGGAATCATACCTAGACAGATACATTAACATTTGAGCGATAAGCGTCGACATGCATGAAGTATGACCTAGTTAACCTCACCCGCGAAATGAACAGTAAACAATCGAGTTTATCACTTTTTAAGTTTAGAACTCTGACAAAATCTTTTGTCCATAAAACACAAACAGTCATTTGCAGCGAATCGCAAATGAATAATCGGTGAAAAAATAGATGACCATCTACGTTACCTGGGCTGCCAACATTCTCCTCAATATCAAATTGTGTACGTCCTTTTTTCGAGTAAAAATTCATAAATAGGTGCTTGTTGCAACGTTCGGAAGTTTAGCGAAAGCCGACTCAATCACCATGTTTGAAGCCGGTTCCTACTAGTTTGTAAATAGCTAACAAGTAATAGTTGCCGGTTTTAATTAGATTAGTTTTTATTCTCTTGCTTGCTTGCTAATGGATATTAATCGTCAACCGGTCGACCGGTTGCATCAACAACAAGTCTTCCAACTGTGCAGAATATTCCTAGGAAAAACCTTGGCTTTAGATATTTTGTTAACGTTCTACGGTTTTGCACGTTATTGTCCAAAACGGTTTTCACGATGTCCCACTTTTTTTTAGCGAAAACAAGATTTGTTCCCGCTCACAACTTCCACTTGGTTCCTCAAAGTAATCCCGTTTTTTTCAGGTCGTTTTTAGCGGAAATTGCGGTTTTCTGGAAGATTATCTTTACTTCGTGCCTTCATCCCAGATGAGCAGAATTTGTTTGATAGCCTATTACTCTTTGTTTCATTGAGCACTGGTCGCAGGATTACTCATCTTACGCATAACTAGAAAAGTTGACTTTACTTCATGTTCTTCAGTCATGGAGATCTCAGTAAATCAGTAGGAACTGGCACATTATTACTACGCATTTTAATGTCGAAATTTACTTTGAAAGGCCAGATACGGGTGGCGCATTCTGTGGGCCACTCCCTTTTGGTAACAGCGAGAAAACTCCACCACATCGTCTTCTAGTTGCTCATAGTCAAAGCACTCCAAGCAATTTCACTAGGTCGGACACACTTTTCATCTTTCAGCCAGTCAGTTGCAAACCTGAATTCCTACTCCGTTGTAGGAATGAGATACCGGCTACCTTACAACAGCCAGTTTATATGCGGCCAGTAAGATTTATCAGAACTAAGTAGACAGAGACTGTAGAGGAACTTTATGGAGCAAAACCAAATCAATGTGATTTAACTCACGAACTGGGAGGTACGACACATCGGTTCAATTCACCCACAATCATTTGTTCGATTGTTGTATTAGAAGTGACGTTACTTTACACAAACAAGTGTCAAACACTCGTCTTCTAAGACCAGGAACCAAATTTCTTTCCAGCAAACGAGTATGAAATCTTGAGGGGACAAAAAAGTTCGCTTTCCGCTTTCCACATTCACTCAAACCTTTTAGGTTCATAGGCATTCCAGATAAGATATTATGAAATGTTGATCATCTTTTAAAATGAATATATTTCTCCCCAAAAACTTTGTGCGGTTTATATACAGTCAACTTTATGCAAACAAACCTTCAGCCGTTGAAATGCCTAAAAATCATAGATCGCATGATTGTTTATCCTGCACAGTTGCTAATTTGGCTCACCAGCTGCATCTCCTATTGATACCCAGGTGTGCTTGTCTATCTAGCCTCATTTGTCGACATAAGTTATCACAGCAAACGATTTCTCGGATAAGCAAATATTAGCCCTTAAGGACATAGATTGTCTTTGATCACTGTGTTTTGTTCGGTTCGAGGTGAATCTGGCTATATAAGCCGACTGTTGCCATCATCAGGAAGAGGAACGTTGGATTAAGTAGTGCACGGAAAGTATGTCTGTAATTCATTTGAGTACTTTTCGTGCCATAACTCAGTCGAAATTCTTCAAACCTATTATTAAAAGATGATCATTATTTGTAGTTCATCTTAAGAACAAGATGGTGGATGATCCTCAGCCGGCCTGAAACAACTGCTTAGGTGTTTTGTGCCTCTTTGACAATCGCTAAGGCGAGATGTTTCTCGCAGGCTTGGAACGTAACGTCGAATGACAGACGGCAAATTCACAAGATAAGTGACCATTTCCCAAGCGACTCTAGGTTCTTTTCGCTTAACAACAAAATGAACCAACTTGCTTTTTCAGCCCCCATTTTTAAGATACGCCTTTTATTAAGATCCTCAGAGTAACGCACCTCAGTCAATAGATCCCTTGATGTAGACTTTTGGTAGCAAAATGTGATCTACAATTAAGGCAGCTATTACCTGTTAAACTTTGGTTTTGGCAAGCACATGACTGCCCTACGGCTTTTTGACCTTCTGTGTTTTGAACATTTGCAGTGTCTATAACATGTCTGAAGAGGACTCAACTTCATCAAGGTTGTACCTCTACCTGTTGTGGTACAGCTATATCTTCCTGGCTTGTGAAAATATTCAACAACCACGTATCCACAGCTTCATGTCTCAAGCTTTGGAACAGGCTGGGGCGGTACTTGATTCATTGGGGATATGGAATATTGATAACATATCCGAAATTGACACTAACCAGCACTGAAGGGACCAACTTACAGACATAAATAAGCGAAAATATTAAAACACGGTTTTGAGAGCACTGTCAAAATAAGAAAGTTTGCTTGATGCTTTCTCACAAAACCTTCATTCGTCACTCTACTGTTAAGTGCATTTATTTAGTGAATTTTCTCACGGAAGCTATCAGAAGTGTTCCGATGACTCAATATCTTTATGGATTTGTTTTTGTTTACCTACACTTAGTCCAGAACAAACACTAGGCATCAAATCCTTGTAATTTAGTTCGTTAATTGTAAAGTTCCATCAACTTTCAGAAAACCTGATCACCTCAAAGCAGAAGGAAAAAATTGAGCCATTGATTTTTTAACCTAAACCACACTTGACTACTAAAACCTTGAGTAAACGATCACCAAAATTTGCCCAACCTCACTAACTATCCATGGAATCACTTGGTCTTAAACCCGGTTAATTACTCCGTAAATTTATATTCAGCTTCTGAGTGCTCTTTCACAGAGTGGGGCGTAGTTGTAAGATACTTCAACCTTTGTGGATTCTAAAACACTGGGAATTTTTATTCAGGTTAATCATTTATTTTCTTAGGCTCTGGTCACATGGAGATGCAAAACAGATCCTATAATTATCACGTTATACACACAAAAGCATAAAGCTGGTAGACACTTAGAAGAGAGAGAGCATTATCTTGAAATAAGATTCTACTAGCTAGCTGGAAAGCAAATAACGATGCTGCTGTGAATCACGCAATGCCATAGTTCGTAAGCCTTATGCTACCTTCTTCCAACCACTGAATTTTGCACACCAAACAAAATGATCAAGTAATCTATCATGCACTCTTTGCTTCCTGTTCAGTGGTTCGAGCCACAAATTCCGCTTTTTGAATGGCATTGGACCATTGCCAGTCAAGATCAATGCAGTGGGGGCAGTAGCTTGTGCGGATTAAGCGTATCAGTTAGGAGAGCCAGGCTGCTACGTCTATGTATGGCTTTATCGAGTAAATAAGTGTACACTAATAATCGGAAACGCGTTTTGTTGCTGGTGTACGCTTTATTATTTATTGCGTCCTCTTTAAAAGACGGAGGCTATTCGACCACTGAGTAGCAAGTAGTTTTTGGAGGACTATCAAAAAATCTAGCTAGATTGTTTTGCCGGTCGGTTCTGGAACTATTCAGCATGAAAAACAATTTTGAACACCATAATTTGCTCATGTTATAACCTCAAAATTCCCTCAAAATTTTTGTCAGAAAGGTATAGGACGTGGATCTAAATGGACGTTAAAACAACTGCATCAATGGATGACTGCACACAACTTAAACACTCGATATCTTTGGGCTCGAGTTAAGGCGTTGATCCTTCTGACTTTATTAAGTCAGGCTTCAAGCGTTCCGAAGGTGAGTACAGGCTTGTTTTACTTCTTTGGAATCTTTTTATGCTGAACAGGTTAGACTTCATCATCGTATGTTACTTGCGTTCACATAATCGATATTCTCATTTAAAACCTTCCCAAAAAGAGATGAACCGTCATTGAAATCACTTCACCACGTTCTCTTGAGAGTAAACTCCTAACTGCTATTTCTCGAAAGGCCAGGTCCTACGAGGCTAGACTCCAGACTGTTACCTCCGGTAAGACCGAGTCACAACCTCTAAAACGACCATTCTCAAGCTGTTCACAATGTAAACTGCCATTACAACAAACGTCGATCAGAGGTTATCCATCTATGGAGACACCTTTGTGCCACTGACCCTCCTCAGGATGGTTGCTCAAATGACCGAACGTGAACTCTGTTATCTGATTTAAGTTTGTTAAGCCAAACACAGTAGTTTTGACGTTCTGCTCCTCCAAATAACAATCACCTCTGATACCAGCCTTTGAAAATCTCTATAACACAGCGTTTTGAGTTAAAATACCCCTTGCTCATGCCACACCATGCATACCAGCACCAGGATCCGTCATATCTTTACGTTACTTATGTACACTTACCACAGCCCAAAACATCCTCGACACTAGAATCGTAGTTTTGTGGTTAGAAAGTACGAAGCCAAATGAGGATTTAACAAAGAGATCACACACAATTTTGGACCAAGACAAGTTTTTGTGCGATTTCTGCCAGGGTTTGTAGTCCGGTGGTTTCCTTCTACCTTTTACTACGTTGTCGATATCCGTGAACAGTAAAGCTGGTACTTATGTTATTTTTGTTATATCGTAAGTCCTATGAAGAAGAGTCTCAGTACCATTAGACTTGTTTCAGTGTATCTTATTATCGAGAGCCGAGGTACGCGTTTAATTATTTGTCTTTTCCCCTGAGTAACCAATATTTTTTTGAGGGGGGGAAGTAGTTTACCTAGTGCTTCATGAAATTAGTTATGTTTTCGTTTGTTGCTCTAGACCGAGGAAGACAAAGGTAGTACTATGTTTTGTAAATTGTAGATTTTTAGAAAAGTATCAAAACGTCTGAACGGATTTCACAACCGCGATCGACAGCTCGACCACAAAATGACGAAGTGGACAACAGATTTATCTCCCCAAAATGATTCTTTAGGTGTTTAGTCGCCAAATCAGGCGTTAGAATTCAAAAAATGGAAAAAAAACAGCCTGTCGGACCTATGCACACATTCTTTATATTTCTCAAGTCAAACAAAATGTTATTGGAATTTCGTCCCGAGTAAAACTGACATATAGAGCGTCAAAAGCTACAAATCCGACAGACCGTTCCTAGGTTGTTGTATAGTTGTATAAAAGTTCGAAAGCGTCCCATTCTCCTTTTGATTTTTCAGGCACCAAACGCTTATGAACTATTTGGTTTCGATATTCTGATTGACAACCATCTGCGTCCATGGCTACTGGAGGTCAATGCTAATCCGTCAATGTCAGGCACTTGCATTGTTGACGAACTGGTTAAAAAGCCACTCATCACCTCTCTGCTTAGTATGCTTAGGCTCAGTCGACGTTCACCTGAACCTTTTTCATCAAATTCGTTCTCAAAACATGAGTCGCAACTGAAAGATGTGCACACGAATTCGGGGAATATTCATCCCATCATAGAACAAACTGCGGCTCAAAGAAATTCTGCTTCATCTAGCCAGCCGAGTTTCAGTTTCAAACATTGTTCTACTGAATCAAAATGTGTAAGTTTATCGGTTGTTCGATAGGTGTATCATCAGTTATTCCCTCTTTTGCATTGGTTACATAACATTATGCTTCCAGCCGAGAAGTCCAACTACACGTGGAATGCAAGACAAGACACATCCTGGTGAACCCTTCGACCAACCAGGTTAACCAGATCAACTCGTTCTGCTTCAGACCTTGGAAGTTTTTCCCACCGGTGAACGACAGCACCCATTTTCTGTAGGAGGGGCTGAAAGCAACATGAAATATGACCTCAGTTTAGTGAATTTTACTTGCGGACAAACCGAAGAGATATTTTTCGGTTACAAACTATCGTAAAACTGAAGTCAGTTCGTCGGTTCCTTCAAATTTTATTGATATTTCCAAATAGTGCACTGAAATGTCGTAAAAATGATGCGGCTCTGCAGACGTTGGCTTTTTGTTGGTTCCATCAACTACTGGTCCATATCTCGCTCTGTGATGGTGTTTTTTCTAACAACCTCGTTACCACCGTCTTTCCATTTGTCGTTGAAATTTCAGGAATACAAATAGGATACCTTGGAGTCGGACGACATATTCTTCGTTAAACAAGAGGTATTCTTTACAGTATTTTTGCTAGTTAGCTTTGTAGCTGCTTGGAAAACAGAACAAGTGCCTTGGGGATACCCTGATGTCTAGTTACGTCAGACATTTTGAACGGAAGAGTCACAAATGCTGGAACATACCTCCCATTTCAGTCACCAATGAGGCCGGACTCTTGGGACCGGTGATTAGTACCAATGAGACAAACTCTTTCTGCAAGAAGGCAAGCGTTCAAAGGGATAAGTGTACCTCCACATAGAAGATTTACCTTCTCACAGCACTTTGATACTTAAGTTCAACTATCTTTCACAATGGACCTATGAAAGAGGAGGATGGTGTGCGTTCCAGTTAACTGATTCATTTATTCTCGGAGCAAATAACTCAACCTGTATACAGAGGTTTTTGTATTTGAAGTGGGTATACATCTCGTCTTCACTGATTTGTATAAAACTTGTCCATTTCGCGTGATAGACTTCCGTAAACTTATGGGTTTTCCCCAATGGTGTCTAACTCGCATCCAGACACATAAACAGGTTGGCAGCTTATGAACTTTAGTGGCTGGACACACTTTTTCGATATCTCATTCCGGCGACGTCAACGTCAACAGCATAGTCATGAGCCTTGAAAACCCGTATTGCCTCTACCACGCTCAGGGTGACGCTGCCGTATTAAAGGGAAAATGAAGGTCTGTATCGGTAACCTCTAGTAGACGTGGCAAGGTTTGTTCTAAATGTAACATAGAAGATTGGTTACTGAGGTCAGAACTGGATCTCAGTCAGCATAAACTAGTAACCTTGGTAATCAACAGTATGGAGCATCCTGTCATAGAAGTCCGTGAAGAGAACTGAGTACTTAAGAAATAGATTCCCCCAAAGTATGCTGTGGACACCTGAGGATTTGTGCTTCCCAGGAACATGACAAGAAATTATGTTATTTTCTGTCTCCCACACTAGGTTCTTCCCTTGGAAGAAGCAACGAACTTAACTAAGGTAATACTGTGATAGCACGTGATTAAAAGGCATCACTCCTTTTTCCCATATTCCAAACCTAGAATAGTTTTCCTACAACTTGGTTCTTATTTTCGCCGTTCGTTATTCCCAGTATTACTTAGGACTGGTTTATTGTTACAGAAATTACCCATTCGAGTGACACAAATTCAAAATCATGCACCTGGTAACAATGCACTGGAAAGTGCATTGCAAAAGAACGAGGAGCTGGACGGTTCTTTAGCATCACCAATCGGTATACATTCGGACAAAGAAGCTTCCAGCCATCCGTCTGATTCTTGCAGATCGCAGAGACAGTTGCCTGACACTCACCAGGTTCTGATCGGCCGACCCTACCAAATGGGTAAAGGGAACGCATACGCTCGGGTGAGATGTTGTTTCTATTCGGATTAAACACTATGGTACATACAATCCTGTCATCCAAAGACTCCTTACGTTGCTTGTTTGAATGCCTCCTAGTATGACATGATCAGTACTGCTTAGGCAACCGTCATATTTAGCCGGTGTAGAAAGGATTTCCTCATTGTAAGGAATAGAAACTCGGCTTACTGATCAATTATCCAGAAATTAAGGAATAGAAGCTCGGCTTACTGATCAATTATCCAGAAATTTGCACACTCAGTTGCCATGTCAACTGTAAGAACGCTGTGTAAACTTTTGATTTAGATGGCATCTTTTCGATCGAAGCGATAACCAGGGGGTCTACGTAGTAGGTTTTGCACCCTTACGTCTATTCTTTAGGTCCGGTATGCTTTCCACCAACTTTTTTAAGTAAAGAAAATAAATTGACGTCACATATTGTCTGCCAAAAATGCATCTGATGTCAATTGTTATTATGTTCTGAGGAAGATCAGTTGAATTTTAATGCAGAAATGTTCCGCGAATTGTGCGTCTGCCCCCCTCAGGTGTGCTTGCTTCTATGGATCAATTGCACAACTTTGGAAAATCAAATTTTCATCGGAGAATTGCGTGATCTAGCAACACACATAGGTAACGTGTTTGCCGCTGAGTCTGCCAGTCCAGTTAGATAACTCGACCACAGTGCACAAAAATGTGCAAAATTATGACGAAAGCAACTGGCTCTATGTATGGCGAAAAAACTGGCAAGTTTTTTCTTGAATTGTTAGTGGCTGATATATTTGTAGATGGTGAGGTGTATCCTACGTCGGTGTGCACATAGGCTTAAAAAACGCGCGATTATAACGGACAACCAAGAACAGAAAACGGATAAAATGCGGAGGATTTTTTTAGGAAAATCCAAGCCTGCCTCTACTTGAGGGGTAAACAATCCACGGTATTTACACATTCTAACTCATTTTATACCATTTCTCAAAAGGTGCATTAACAAAACTTTAAATCTGGATAGTTAGGTGCAGTTTCCACTTGAAAAACCTGAAAACCGACTAGAGTACTGGGCTAGTGTAGCCAGTGCTCAGCTTAGATTGAGATTGCCAGGACAAGAATCCAACCAAAATGTTTTATGGTATTGCTTAGGTTTCAAGAGTCGAACTCCTAAAATGGTCAAACAAAAGCATTTTTTCTGTGCGCCCCAATGAAGTAAATGGCGACAAATTTCAGACCCTCATAACGGATGCTGAGGTACTTTCCTGAAGCGGCACGCTGCGGACTGCTTCGTACCTCCAGTGAGGAATAATGCAGCACAGGATTATGCCACCTGTTAGTAACCTATTTCATTCGATCAATATTCGTGAATAACCCACAACGGTATTCGCCTCGTTTGGACCCCCAAAATAAACGCAATCTCCGAATTTCATTAGTTGTACCTAATTTCTGAATCCATCCTGCCTGTGACATAGGTTCTGAGGAAAAGAACAGTTGCCTGCCCCGTCACAGTTGATGTCTCTAAAAATTATTCTGAATCAGTGTTCGTTGTTTGTTTGATTGTTGGTTGCAACAAGGGTTACTGCACAAGAGGAGAAGCTGATTTGACCCGGTGTGATCCTAGACATCAAACCCTCACTAGCGCTTCCGGCATTTGAACTCTGAATGTACACTTCGAAATTAAAATTTCTTTGCTATTTTGGACAACCGAGGATACAACAAAAGACTTAGAACACAAGCGTAGCAAACAACGATGTTTTTATGCGCTTTTACTTGTCTATACTAGTTATACATTATACAAAAGGAACAGAAAATGTGTAGGCCGCTGAATTCGCATTTCTCCTGCGTCGTCATGTAACCCATAGAATTCAGGGTAGCAACTTCTACCAGAATATGATTATGGCCAGATGAGGTGGTGGATTATAAACATTTCTCCGGAGAGCAATTTTTATCTCTTTGATTTATAATCCTATGTAGATCAGTTATGATCCACACTTAAGAATCAATCTTTTTTTACAAGAAACAGGCTGGTCCTAGGTCGAGTATTCATGTAGATTTGCCTTAGTCGTTTAATAGCCTCTTGTTTCAAGCCCTCCTGAAATAGGATGAAAAACAAAATTTGCCGTCTGATATCAGTTTTTGTATGATAGCACTCAGTCCCTCATATTTTAACTCGGCAACGTTTTACCAGTTATTCATGCATAGCTAGATGGTTTGTGAACAGAGAGTGACTGTTCTTGTGGATTCCGAAATTTTAGTGTCCGCTCTACGGATCAGGGTCTGAGTGGTTGTTTCCACAGTTACGTGCTTTGGGCGATCAGTTCAAACATGTACACGAATTACACAAGAATTCGTCGCTTCGAACCTTCTCAAAAGATATGTTGACGGAACCGAACGGTATCGCTGGAATACAGGGCAAGCGCAAAGCACCAAAAGCTATTGGGGAATATTGTCATCCGACATTTCATTCATATTCGACATATTCTAAGCTTTGCATCACGAGTAACTCTACTCCGAAAGAAGAGGAGGAACAACATCAACAGCCTGGGAATGAACTTATTCCACACGCTTTTGGTTTGATGCGGTTAGCCTTTCCGTTTAATTTGAGCACACGGATAGCCTGCGCCAGTGGACGTGGTGGATATCCGGATGTCAGATCTTGCGTTCAACAAATCTGTCGTCTTATGGTTCACTACAGCCGGGAGGAAAGAGATAAATCTGTTGTGACCGATATTTCAGTGATGGACATCCCAGATGTGTGGGCCGAAGTTTGTTGAGCACCGCTAACTTTCAGCCACAGAATATCCTGTGATTACTAGAAGACCATCATATCCGCTGGTCTTTCATTTAAAAGGACAACGACGACTGGTACGTCCGATACTATTGAACTCAATTCGCTTGCCCACATTTGCTCTGAACATGCTTCGTCCGTATTTCCCTTCCTTCCGTTGGAATGTCCCGTACCCAGCCAAATGGCCACGATATCGGTCAGTTTATCAAATTTGTATATTTCACACGTTATCAGAGGGCCTTCTTTATCTAATGAAACGAGTGCATTTTGCATGTAAAATGTGTTTTTTTAACTCATTTGAATGGAATTAAAGATTTCGTTTGATCACTTTGCCATGTTTCTTAGACCCACCCGGTCCTAAGAAGTATAGTCTGTTTCATTATCTCACTTAAAATTCAAAAATAATTTCACATCCTTTGTCGGAGCCCACAGGGGCCGTTCAGGGAAGCACCGCTTTCTTTCAGTATTTTGCATTTTAGTAGATTCTGTTATAACAAATGTTCTGGCCTAAATTGAGATCAGCTAAAAATATCCCCGTATTCCTCATTGATGAAGCCTTACAGGAAGCCATATATAAAAAGGAAACTTTAGCACAAAACAGTCCGTTATTTTTGGGCCACCACCACTTCCGATTCTTTTAGAGAAAACTCCCTCAAAATGTGAAATCTACGGATATGTTTTGAAAACTTCCGTGTAAATAAGACCGAATAATGCAAAAAGTTCAGAGACGACTATGGTTTCCTAGGACTATTTTATTCTATCCGCTCACAGAAGTTCTGAGCACATTCTCAAAAGACAGTAGCGCGATGTTGTTGCCAACTCACGTTTTAGCTCGCGTGTTCGGTGCTACGCATGCAATCAGCCCTGCTATGGCTCTATTAAGCCTATATACGAAAGTTTATCTAGGCCAATGAGAACGACTGAATTCCTAGTTATCGCCAGTGTTGAGTTTTCAGCAGCCTTTGAAGTCGGGTGTTATGTCACTGGTTCCTGTTGTCTCTTCAGAATGAACTTCCTACATTCTCCAGTGTCCCGAGTATCACGCTTAATATCCCCTGTGGTTTATTTCTTGTTTCACTCTGATCTCGTAAATCGTGGTCATCGGAGTCACCCATAATAGCCAAGTATGTCTTGGTATAAGCGAGCTGTATTCTGGACTCAATATTGACACCAGCTACATTGACTACTCGCATGCTTCTGAATGGTCCAAAAAGCATCCGTAAAATAGTCCACACTTAGAAAGCGACCTCCGCCATGGGCTAAATTAGCTTCAGGTTCGCGTTTATGGTGGTTCGGAAGACTTTTTCGCTCACTCAACTGGGACTAGTGGACTAGATAGATGTTAGCCAAAAGCTGGCAGTTAAAGCACGCACCTAAAATTGGCTTCAGGTTGGTAATTTTCTTGGTCGTATCTAACCTCCAAGCGTTTTATAACCAGTAGCTTCGTAACCTGCTATAACCTAACTGAATAGTTCAGTCATGATGAAATAGTGCGTAACCCACTACTTACGATGAATCAAAAATACCAGTTATTCAAGTTAAATCAGATGGAACATGGGCTGCGGGGTGGATTCCACCTCAATCTTAAATGCAATACCCAGTGA
This sequence comes from Clonorchis sinensis, assembly GCA_003604175.2. NCBI lineage: Eukaryota > Metazoa > Platyhelminthes > Trematoda > Opisthorchiida > Opisthorchiidae > Clonorchis > Clonorchis sinensis. The sequence goes on from CM030370.1 coordinate 135,304,866, forward strand.
ATTATGCTACTGCTGTTGGTTTACCTAACTGGTCAAATCAACGCAACAGGTTACCGTCATCTGTATAGATGTTACCCTTGCAACAAGTCTCCAGTAAAAGCGTAGTGCAATTGATTACGAGCGAAAAAGCCGCAATAACGTCGGTCGACAATTGATACACGAAGTTCAGTATGATGCTGAAGTTAACAAACAAAATAAACCTTGGGCGGGCCTCGAATGTGACTTTATTAACAAACGAGCGAGAATTTATAAATATGTGGTTTCGGTAAACAAAAGGTGGCCACGAATTCTAATAATGAAAGCAAATAGTGGCGTTCCAAAAACAAGACATCAGTTGGTCAACTTTTCAACCGAATGCATTCTTTTCGTTCGCTCGTAGCCTGCAGCTTGCCTGAACGTACATATCACACTGTAATTCGTTCTTCTCACGGTATCTTCGGAATATATTTCTCAGTGTGATCTTACACTATTGTTGTGCTGCAGAACTACCGCCCGGGCTGTACGAACAAGTTTATTGTGAGGAATACTTCCCAAAGTTTTCAGTGTTGACGTGTCAAGTCTTAGGCTACCTGTAGTAGTCACTCCGGTACTGTGCCAAACTGATCAAAAGAAATCCACGGCCGAAATAAATAGTCCTGTGCGCATAAAAAATCTGGAATTCATACCCGACCATCCGGAATTGGGTTTAAAAATGGGCAAAACGCGACGAATTAAGAAAATATTGGCTACACACCCACGCTCTCGGTCGCAGTTTTCATTGACCGGGCAACCGAAGACGAATCAATGAGTTTTACTTAGCCCTAGAAAACGACCCTTTATAGTGCACAGGCACTGCTGACTATTGGCAGGTTAGACAGCTTCCGAACGGTATCTAGGCTGAATATATGATGCCGTCCAAGCTGTTGTGCTAGATGTGGTGGCAGACCATCAATAAAGCAGCAGGAAAGTTTGTTCTTAAGCAACGCTGACCGGACCCCTCATCTGAGAGGATATAGGGTGTTGTGCTGAAGGCTTCTAGAAGATGTACTTCTCACGAGCTTGAAGTGTGCGAAGGAGGCCCACTGTAACAACGAACGATAGCAACCTGTATGAAAATCATTAGATACACGTTGGTGTTGTCAAGCGCTCAGTGGCAAAGACCAAAAGTCTATACCTTACTGCAACCATCAAAATAAACCTTCTGGAAACTAATGTGTCAGCAGTTACAAGCGAACACCCTGAACGTCCCGGAATTTATTCGCCTGTTTTATATTTTGGATTTAAACATTGCTCAAGTGCTCCCACTAGACAAAGAAGCATGGTCTTGCCAGGTCTCACCCGTACACCATGACCATTCACTCGCATCGTCGCACTAACTCCTTGTCGTCAATGTTTCTGTTCTAATCGTATGTGATTGTCGATACTTTATTACTAACATTGGATTACCCCGGTTTACTGGCTTTTTCACGGGGCTAGGTTTGGGTGGTGTATCTTAGACTACTTTGAACATGCAGTGGATCATCGGAATATTAAATCGCTGGATCCAACAGCCACACTATACACAGCATGCATCTCTTTTAGGCTTGCTTACCTTACGGACAGCATTCAGTATTTTTAAACTCACTTGTGGGATTTCCCGCCGTGATTCCACTACACCAATATTTTTCATTCTGTGACTTGCACGTTCACGTTACTACCCCCTTGCTTGCCTGACTCAGCGATTTGCACGCGACAAGATAAGTGCTACTGAACCGCAAATCTGGTATGTGTCCAATATAAGCGTCATTTGGCCTTCTGACGGTCCTTGGGCTACGCTGCTCCAGGATTTATCCAAGCATCCCAGAGATTAACGTCCAAAAGACGGCTATCGACGTTTCACCATGACAGCCACACCAAGGCGTTATTCGGTACCGAAATTCCATGGCTTCACCGACAACTTTTTGCACTCTTCTGCAAAGTTGACGTCGTGTTAATGTGCCACCGGACTCCCAAGGGCTTACAGTGCTCAGCGTTTTGCAACTTTGGGTTTCTTCAAATTGAAGCCTCTTATTGAACGCTGCATACGTCTTTCAAATCTTTGTTGAAAGCGTAACTCGGGGATGAGATTAAACCTTTCCATTAAACCTTTGTATGCTCTCTGCCATCCCTGCGGTTAAGCAGCACGAAGTAAATCTTCAGCAGCTTCCCAATGCCTTCAATAGCGAGGCCTTAAGATAAAAGAATCGAGCCAAAATCCGCCACAGCTTGGGACACATTTTGGGCCATGAAACGGACGAACCTGAAATCCGCCTAATTGAGTTGAAGTTCAAGGTCACCGGCGCCCGAAATAAAGTCTGCTCTACGTCGATTCAACGGCCTCATCATCTACTAGCGCCGTTTTCTTTCAGACTTTGCCGGATTACACCAGCTGGTCAATGGCCTTTTTCGCGGAAGAGCTTAAGATGTTGTCAATATAGATGACACTCTTTCTCCATTTGATGCAGTCAAACGGTAATCAGTCATCGGAAATCACTGCCATCCATCTTCATCATGGTGGCTGCTTCAGTCACGGCAGTTGGGGCAGTTCTGCAGAATGACGGGTGCGCTGGACTAAACCCTCATAAACTCTTCTTGAGGCGGTTGACAGACGGAACATCGGCTATATCATTTCCAGCAGTGACTGGCTGAAAAACTACACCGCTGTCCTCCCCCTCGGTCAATCACAGGAGCCCGTGAATATGCAGCACATAAGACCACAAGCCACTCGACTGTGTTGTTTGAAACTCTTTGGATAAACACATAGTGATGAGCGTCTACGTCTGGCTAATACTACGCCTGCCAATTCACTGCCGACATCCGACATCCCACCGCGACGTCCAGCGTTCCGTGGACGTAGTTTCGTATCAGGGTCAAGCCAGCACGTAAAGTTTTTAAATAATAACCTATCGCCATCACATCAGCCCACAATCCAAGGATATGTTCCCAGCTCCAGTCTCCAAGGATTCCCTTTCCCGACGTCACAGGCTATCATAAAGCGCAATACTTCGATAGGGCACCCGCGTCCGATAATTTCAGGCAGCAAGCGTAGACTTGTCTGTGGTACTTGTCATAGGCTATCTCATTCGAAAATTAATGCAACCTGGGAAATCATGGACGAAATATTTCTCATGCTAGATACGCACGAGGTTGCAGGTCCTGCCTACGGTCAGCGCGCCAAAGTAAACAGCCTCCCAGTAAGTCTGGTTCATACATTGCCGTACCGTTTTTACTAGGTTCATTTTAATCCGATGTACCCGCTGACATACCTACGAGGTTTCATCCTCACGAGAACTTGGAACTCGGTACACTCGCTGCCCAGAGCGAGTCCTATTTCTGACCTCTCCGGTGAATCCATCAAAATGACTTTTGTTGAGTAATAGGGGGGGGGCGTTTTGTCCGCCCGCCCACGGTCACAATGGGCTATGGCATTCTGCTAGCTGGCGGAGAGTTCGGGTCGCAACCGCATCTAACTCGTCCGTGGGCCGTTTCTGAGTGTTTTCATGGAAGACAGAAAACGATGTGGTGTGCACACGATGCTGCCCTGTGTTTTTCTGCAAATTTCATTACCGTGTCACTGGCACTGCCCGAGGGTGTATCCTGTGCTACCAGACTATCTAGCCACATGTGTGCTCTACATCCAGCGTACGGGGCATAGAGCAACTACTGGTGAATCTCCTGATTTGTTGTCGTCAATCCAAGTGTTCCTAAGCTAGGATACAGTTCAACGCCAGCTGCACCCCACGCCAATCCCCATCAGGTAATAGAACGCTCTAGACAGAAATTCGAAGTCAAAATTATGGGTCAACCAGAGACTGTCAGAACGGGCAACCGAAACGTTCACATCCCAAAAATGTTGGCCACACAAACTTCTCCACCCATAAACCTTTGCCTCCCAGTCTAACCTGCCCGCTACTGCTGATGTAGACAAACATACAGCTGTAGTGTCGGCCTAGCAGATCAAATTTGATGAAAGCAGTTTTCTTCCGCCGTCAATTAATGTATATTATTATACAGTAAGCTGAGCGGTTATTCCTTATTTTCAGTCTCTTTTGTCTCACAGTTTTAAACCCCTCCTTTTATCCAAGCTTTTCCTTTCGAATGTCACCCTCACACCCATGCTTCTTGACAAGTTGACAGCTGTCGCAATCCGGAGCCTCACATGCTTAGTCTGGTTTTTCGTCCAAGTGAAACGTGACTTTGAGTGTCTACTTGACCCAGTCCATCACCCGCTACAAGCCTACAGCGTTTCAACTGACACCTCCCAATGGATTGATAAAGTTTTAAAGGACCGGCTCTGCTGCCTCACAGCGCATGTCAAACTTTGCGCACCAACCAAAAGCATAAAATATTTTCCTTTGAAAATTCTGCTTGGGCCCATGTTACTTGTTCTTTACGTCAATGATTTCGAATGAATACTTCGTTCTTTGTTTGCTGATGATGTAAAGACTATCGGCGCATCTAGTTAAGCAAAGTAGGTTCACATTAACGAAAAAAAATGCAGCAGTCGTTCAGGGCATATGGTCCACTACCGGAGCCATCAAAGTTGTTAGCCCCATCTAAGCATGAGTGAGGTTTAATGGGTGTGTTTCACAAAAAGTTACCAAAGCCAATAATAGGAGGAGCACTGCAAACAAGGCGTTACAACCCACAGCTTAGTATGTGGTTCAGTTCTGCCAAGTAGATAAAAGTCATAAATAGCGGCCATCTTAATGGAGGCTGTCCTTCGCACTGTGGCATCAAAGGACTATGCTTTAGCCTACCCAGGGCCAACCAGCCCAGAACAAACGTCACGAACGTCGGCTAATAAATGGCTAAACACGTCACAATGACCTCGCTGTAGGCGGAAACTGGAACACCAAAAGCTATCTGGCTTGGTGCGTTGGGACCTTTAAGGTGATCTCATTAGCTTTCGCAAACTGTCGGGTGAGGCACCGCCCATATCGGATTAGAGTATGTGCCTATTGAGAAGCCGCTGAGAGATTAGAAGTCATGGGGGGAAGCTCGACACAGTGTATCAGGCATGCAACACAACACCTTGAGATTCAGAAGCGGAGCTATTTCCCCTTTTTCAAAGGTGAAAACGACGCACGCCGGACAATATGTCTTTTAAATACCACCAAGGGAGCATTCTTTCGTGGTACTGTCCAACGCAATCTACGTAGGTTTCCTTTATTGTCTTGAGCAGTTTTGAGTATTTTTGTGTTGTTGTTGTTGTTGTTGTTGTGTACATGGCTTCCGCGCTTGCTCTGCTGGCCGGAGTCAGGAATTACATCCTCATACGAGCCAGAAGAGTAGCTGAACTTTAATTCCGACCACTGTGGTAGGGTATTTTCATTTTATTTGGGCGCACAGCGAAACTAGACAGAGGATCACCCGGGCTTGTTCCGGATAATCCTTTGCTGCAATCACCCTCAATGGGCGGCTACGTTCTGGAACAGTAAGTCTACTCTAGTGGTGCAGCGCGAGATATTCCCCGAACCAAATTAAACACGCTGGTTTAACTGTGAACTTGTGTGTCTACGTCACACACCACATGCTCAAGCACATTTTCCGCAAATTGTAGTTCACTGCTATGCCACATTAATAATGTTGTTGTTGGCATGTTATGTTGTAGGCATGTTGTGTATTATTCTATTAAATTATGTAGTGCGTATACATATGTGACAGCATATATGACCATTTATATCACCAAGTTCTTACACCACTGTTTTATCGCCAAACTACCGGTCCGCCTATACTGCAAGTATATTTTGGGGAGTTTTCACTTAGTTGACGTCTTAATGCCAATTCCAAGATTATCTAAGGCTGTTGGTAAAAATATATGATAGGTTCCTTCCAAAGTACCTTCTGCCACGTTTTTATGACAGTATACTTCAATTTTGTTGTCCTAACCGTGACGATTAGGTTACCTAGGTTGCCCTGTCGATCGGATGGACTCCTCGGTCAGCCAAACGAAATTTGCAGAAACGTAACGACTCTGAGGCACACAAAGGTTCCGAAATTTATACTGTATTATCCAGAATTATGGCTCGCCCAAGCGGAATTACAATTGGCCACGGTTACTTTCCCTTTGGAAAATCCCGGCTATTCAAGCACCTGATGACCGTACAAAATCGCGCGCTCTAGGCTATTTCTAAACGACAGACGATTAGCAAGCAAGCCAGCATTCTCATTGGCTAATCAACCAAAGGCCGGGAAGAGCGCGCGTCCAAGTCTGATTCATAGCCATAGGGTCAAATGTGCAAGTTAACTCTCATATATCCTGCAAAAAACTACAAACAGGGTTGTCCAAGCGAGGTAGCTTATCGCACAGAGCACCGACGACGTCACACCACATCGATTCCATAGTTGTTTTTTCGGACATAGACACAGATCGCCATGGAGTGCTTAAAACACATGGATAGCCGAAAGTTTCTTTCTCCTGCTTTTCAGCTGGTCGCCACTTGCATGCTTGCACGTGTTGGTGCATTATTTGTAGGTTGTGCTTATGCTACATTTTATTCCTGACTATCACAAGGTAACCTTTTGCGGTGAAGCGCAAGCATGCACGACCAGCATTTGCAATCTGCTCACCTAAGCCTCCAGGCATTGGTCTATACCTTACTGGAATTCTTGACTCGAATTTTACGATGGAACGACACTCACACCGGAGAGGTACTCTAGCTCCGGCTTTTGTAATCTGACTCATACACCCCATGCATTCCGTGGACCTGGAAAAACTTAAGTGACAACAAATGCTCACTCGATAACATTCTATAACGCGAAGTGCTTGGCTTCGGCGTGATAAGAACCGGTTGTTACCGTGGCTGGTGAATCACTGGATACACCAAAAATCATTTCACAGGGATCCGGGACGCACAAAAAAGCGAGTGAAGCATGTGACAATAATAATAATAATGTTTATTCCCAACTAGTGGGGGGCATACCGTGAGGCATGATCACAGAATAAAGCACGACTGGATGGGCCTGGCGGGTACCGGGGATTGCGCGAAAAAGAGGGCAATTATAAACAGTGGGCAGTAGACTTGCTCATGCCTAAACCGGCACGGGAAATGAAACAAACGAACAAATAATAATAATAATATTAATAGGGTTATTTTCCAACCTGTAAGGAGCATGCCGATTTAGGCATCATCAGTTCCTTATAGCCTCAAACTAGCTGGCTAATCTCCTGAGTCGGTGACTGATAGCTTGTTATACTTCGCCCGTACTGAAGGGGACTATTTTGTCAGCAAAAAGAACCTGAATAATTCCGAACTGATACCAGGCAATTTATAGGAAAACTCGATCTACAGCTATAGGGAATTTGCAGTTCATCGTATTTTCCAGGCACCGAGTACTTCAAAACGTTTCTCGGTGATGAAAATGCTTGAATTTATAGACACATTAACCTCGCTAAGGCAGAAGGACTCATAATGGACGTAATATTTTCTGACTTCTCATAATTATGGTCCCGATGTTCCACAAGCTGGAGTCTTGCTAGATTCCAGGGAAAATTCTACGCCGGATTGGGGCGTTCCTTTCAGACAGAACATTTCGAATGAAAGTAGGCTTCTTCGGCTGTGGTCTCCATCGGAGTTCCACAAGTCTCTGTTTTGGGATCAATTTTGTTTCTGGTCTGACGAACGTACATTTGAACTGACATTTGGATGGATGTAGATGACATCCTGTCAAAGTGGAGGTGAAGGTTGCAAAGCAGTGATCATCGCACCGGTACCTTCCCCTGAATGAAGGAAAGTGCCCTTGTATGTCATTCGGAGGAGACTTGGGGAACACCTTTGTCGTGCATTGTGGAAACAGACCTGAAGGCCTTACGAGGATAGATACTAAGAAGGATTCAGTTATCTGGCCCTCTTCAAACATGTCCTCATAACACAATGGGAAATCGGCTCAAAAGTTATTCCCCGATCTACGGGTGATACGGCCAAATTTCCCCGTATTATTCGCATGGACCTCCAGACACTCTGTGGCCAACGTCAGCCCGCTTCTTTAAATAGGCCAACCAAGTTATCTAATCAGCATACCAGAAGGGAGTAACTCTCATTGAGCGTATCCAACCAGCTGGTATACATATATATGGTTGTCGGCTATAAAGCTGTGAACAAGGAAACGTGCCCCGCAGTGCGTGACCTATTTTCCCTGGAGGACCGTCGCCTTCGAGAAGATCTAATACTTCCTTTTGCACTGTTTGAACAACGTTTGGCCAGCGGGTTTTTCACCGTTGACCAACTAAAACACGGCGGGGCGCAGCTGAGCGAACCTGCCCGGCGTTCTTGTCAATGGTAACCACAACACTGTCTGAGCCTTTAGCTCGTTGCCAAAGAGCATCTAGGACATCATAGAAACGGTCTTTAGCAGATTCAGAGCTACAATCACTTGGGGCATAAGCAGGCGCAATGAACAGCGTGCAATGGAACTCACTTTCTCGAAATTCTTTCACAGACGCTGCCAAACGAACCGCACAGAGGCGACTATCAACGGGTATCCAATCAAGTGGAGTCGTTTCGGCTCAGTCGCTCAACACAATACCCAGCTACGGTGGCCTTCGCATCACCAGATGTGTGCAGCCGAAACTTGGAAGAGAGCGAGGGGGCAGTCAGTTCGGTTGCAGTACGTGCGTCCTGTATCCTTGTTTCTGACAGACAGCATAGATCAATACAGAGGGAATCTAGCATACGAGCAAGAGTCGCTTCTTTTCTTGCTTGTTTCAGTGTGCTAACATTAAAGGCAGCCAAGTAGACCGGTTTTCGGGGCTTGAAACCACACTTCGACGTGTTTAGGGTTTTTATTGAAGTTAGACGCAGAAGTCACTGAGAAGCTGCAGCAGACCTCGATGCCCGGTGAAAAAAGTGGCCACTCCCATTACAGGGAACTGTGGAGAGAGCGTTCTAACTGGTCTGATGTAGAGTAAAAGGAATAATGCGTGAAAGTAAGTGTGGGAAGTTATGCGCCCACTGCAAGGGTTGTTCGTCTACCCTCCCTGCTGTATGCCGCAAGTAGGGCAACCGACTGGCTACATAAAGTGACGATTGATGTGGCCTTATGAAAAGGGACGCATGTACGTCCGGGCCAGGTATGTACAGTAAGTAGCCAATTTATGCGACAACTTACACGTTTGTGGTGATGAAGGGCCGTTGTTTGATGTCGACACGCTCCCGCACCCGTGTGTGGAACCCATGCAGAACTTGGGGTGCTTACTCTGCGTCGTCGGTGCGGTTTCAGCTGGAGTCCAAATGACACATTTCGGTGACATTGGACATCCCTCGTTCGTCCCGTAATAGGGGAAATGTGCAAGAATCTGCATTTCCGACGCCCTACAAAGTGTGGTCGGTTGGCCGATTTTCTCTAGTCTGTTACTCCGTCATTGGCGGGAAGTCTTGCATTAGGCGTCTGCCCGCGCGCCTGCCAGTGAGTTTTGCAGTACAATGAAATATGATACGCTCGTTATGCTTACGTGTATAAAAACCGGTCGAACTATACTCAGTGCGCTCAACGCGTGTCTGTATTGCACATAAAGCCTCGTCAAGGACAGTGGTTTACGGGGTAAGACGTCGAGCTGTCGCATGTGTTGGCTTTTTTCGTTGCCCAGAAGACGAATGCGTCCACAGTACTTTGGTATAGCCTCTGTGTATAAGACTCACCAGTAGCCAGGCGGCGACTTCAGAGTGTTCCGAGTTTAATGCCCTAAGGACAATACCGAGACGTGCATTACAAGGCTACTGACTGACATTGGCCTCACCGGGCCGTGTCACCGTTACTTTGGAACCAGAAAACTTCCTGCCACTTCAGTTCCAGGAAAAAAGCACACTCTGCTCCAGCCGACTTTCTCGCCGCAACAAAAATCTCCCAGTTCATTTTAAGGACAAACCGGCATGTTCTGCTCACACTTATATGGCTTGATGACAGTTCCCTTTTTAACCGTCCAATCACCGATGCCGCATGAGTCCGAATGCTGGTGGGACGTACGTCCCCCAGAGACCTAAAGCAGGTTTGCCTCTGCAGCTCCGGGAAATTCGCAATGAGGTAGCGGGGACATTCCGGAGAGCGACTCTACCATAACCTGCGTACCAAGCTATGCCCCATATTCTGCCGCGCCACCTAATACTTCATCAGTCGTACTTTCGTTGTTGGTATCAATTGTGATAACAGCAAGCCAAGGTAAATGCAACATTTCACGCCCAACATGGTCATCAAGTTACGGGACGTCCCGATGAACCGAGTCTCCGGAGTTTGTCACATTGCAACCATCCATCGTCTATGTTTGCAACAGTCATGCTAGGACTTGAAGGAAGCGAAGAGCACATGGCAAACTATAGCTGCGAATATTGTGTACAGATGTTCTACACATTCGCAGAGGATGTTGCTTCCCTCCATAACGGGGCCCTTACAAAAGGACTTGGATTTCCGTGGTCGCAAGCAAGAAGAATATCAAAGGGCTCTCCGTCCACATGACTGAGGTTTTCCCACCCACATCCGTAGCATGTCTAAGATTGGTTAGACGAATCTTAAGTTCACTCCAAATCGCGCCATTTAAACAAGAAGCCAGGCTGTCTGTGGATAATTTGAACATAGTGAATTATGTCACTCTAGGTCAGCAAGTCGTCCTTGCCGCAGATTTCCCCCGCAAACGCTGAGGTGTGGTGAACTTGGAGCGGTGGTACCCCAGTGATGTGGAAAGTAAGTTGCAGTGCCACATGGGCCTCGGAACTCTCCCAGCAGCTCCACCTACGCAACACTTCCGACCTTAGATTATCCGAAAAAGGGTAAATCCACAAGGTTTCTTGGGTTAGCTACACCTACTGTGCATTTATTTTCTGGAACGAATCCCACGCTATCAAGGTCAAAAGTTTTACACCACTCGCAAGGGTTTGGCAGCTAAGGGCATCATGGAGGCTAAGGAGCCCCCACCAAGCTGCAAAAGTTTCTCACGGTGAGTGCCACCGATGTAGGAAACCACGCGACCAAAATATTCGGGCACATGTTGGCTCGCGGACTTACGGAAATTCAGAACTGGCAAGAATGAATAAAAAGATGGGTCTTCGGCTGAACCATACTGGTTCAAAGCCTTATTTGTAAATGATAAGTTGTTATTTGGCACCCTCTTAGTTTGAAGCAATGGTTGGTTGAGCTTTCAACCGTAAATTTTTTTTACTGCATACGCGGAAAATTTTCCATGAACAAACGCTTAGCAGCTGAAGGGAATCGTTTGCCGGTGACTAGAGAACGAACGATAGAAGATTCAAAAACGGTTGCAGAGGGCTACCGCGAATGGTGGATAATAATAATAATAGTAGTAATGTGTATTCCCTACTAGCGTGTGACGTGCGTCAGTAATGACCGTACTGTTACGGTCGGAATAAATGCACGACTAGCGGGATTTGTGAGTACTGGGGATTGCGTGAAAAAGGGGCAGTTTCATAAACAGTGGGTGTTAGTCGATGTAGACATGGCCAAACTGGCGTGGACAGAGAAACACAGCAAATAGGACTTTTTCTCTATTCCGTGGAACATCTGACTGAGACAAGACGAGGTCGTCAAGATTTGAAGATGGTTGAAAAAAACAAAATAAGGCAGGGTAACACAAGAGGCATCCTGCCGGGCCAGTGATAAGAAATCTCCAAATTGCGGAAAATCGGGATCCAGAGCAACGGATCTGCCGAGGCAGCAGACTTTTCACGATCTGGCAAGTCAATCTGAACTGAAGCCTAGAACCACCGACAATGCCTTGCGGCCTTGGACTGTTGGGCTTACGGCCAGGGTCACGGAGAGCATAAGCGTGGATGGTGAGGCGCAGGAATTAGCAATACGGTTAAATGGTAGATTAAAAGAGGTTCTGCAAAATCTTTCTGCTTATTTCATACAAAGGTTTTGAACTCCAAATCACTTTTTTGTCCAGGTAAATGGCATTCTTTGGAAAGACGTAGAAGTAGTTGGTTCATCGCGGCACGGTAGCATACTGTTAAGGTATTTTGCGAATCCTAATGGGGGGAGCAATAAGTGCCTGCAGTGGGCCTAATTCGCGCACCGAGGGATTTTTGTTCAGTGCGGTCTGGGTGCACACGTTTCGTAGACGGGCGCGGAAATAGTGCAGACTGGGTGCGGGAATTTCGGCACCCAGGCACATATCTGGTGCGGAAACTTCCGCCCCGTTCTAACTGGGTTACTTCTAACGATTCTAACGGACCTGAATTCTGTTCAAGCATACATTTAGGAGGAATTTACGTCACAATCTCTAATTGTTACTTCGAGAAAACCGTGGACATTTAGGATACGTTGCAATTTGATTTCGTGCTTTATCTAGTGAACTTATGATACGTGCCAATCGGCGGTGGCCATTGGCCCTGAAATTTCACTCGCTGAAACAATACTTCCAGCGACTGTTACGGACTACAATACCATGCGGTAAAATTCGCAAGTTCGAAGACCTCATGGACTCAGCGAAATTAATTTCAGTTCACTTCATGAGTTGCGTGGGTAGTCAGGATGTCAGCGGTACTCGACGTTCACAAGGATGTAATGACGATGCACGCCGTTTCCGAAATGAGCAGCAAAGGAAAATTGGTATTATTGGAGACATGGCACACATTCGCACAGGTTGGATGGCGCAGGAGAGAACACCGGAGGGAGGCGGCAACGTGCATGTATTGAAATCGAAACGACAGGCACAGGTGATGTAAAGTACAAAAAAGGCTCAAGCTCAATCAGAGGAATGTACAACCGGACTACTGCTTCCTGTCTGGGGCTCATGAGGTCTCATCTGAGACAGAGATACATACACTGGATTGTGCGATAAACACGTGTTAGCAGGTACAGTCTAATTTCACTTACGTTGTAGTGTTCATATGCGAATCGGCGGTGACCCGGAAATTTTGTTCGCAGAAACAAAATGCTATGAGCAACATCATATATATCATATGTGCAACTGGATTAGACTAGCTCCCCGTAAATTTCGTATCTTCGGAAACCTCACAGCTTTAGTGAAATTGTTAAAGTAAAATTATCCAATATAGCTCAGTGGATCAGCATCTCGATTGCTTCTGTCTGGGCCTGGGCAAACTGGATGACGAAGCAGGTAGTCATCGATAGACTGCTACAACTGAACAATTCTACGAAATGACCGTGTGTACGTGGAATTCAGTTGGTCGCACTCCACTGCTTCGGTAGTTAACGTCTTTCATGGTTCAAAAACTGATTACTGGGATCGAACACTACCTCATCGGGCAAACACTTCGAGTCTCAGTTAATGCTGTACCAACGGGGGTTTCTAGGGTCCGTTCAATTCATTTTAGTTTTTCCACTCTGAGACTTCGTACCGAACTGCGGTGGTTCCAACTGCTACAGCTTCGTTCATTAACGATAAAGATAATGAGGGAATGAGAGCCTAGCTTTGTCTGTCTAGTGTGGCAGGAATTGGAGCTACGCAGTGAAAGCGATAGCCTTGATGCAAGAGCCCCAATGGCTGCGTGACACAGCTGTATCTTTCATGGTGCCCAACCATTGGTTTGTCATGTCTCGATGTCCCCATCCGGGAAAATGGCATTTGAGGACGCGACTGAGTTGACTAGTGGGCTTTCATACCTTCGTCTCAGGCTCTATACTGACCGCACTTGGGTCGCCTCCATCCTACACAAACTTGGATACTAGGAGGCAAACAGCCATCTAGCATACAAGGTACATGACCTGACTAGCGTAACCTATGGAGCGCGACCATCTGGCGTGCTTCAGCATTACTGATGTGACTCGTGCAATGCTTCGGAGGCACCGGTAGTCAATAATAGAGACATAAAGCCTTTATAAGAGAAGAATTTAGAAGGGACACTCTTCATTACCAGACTGCCACAGTTTCTAACTATCGAAGGGATTGAGAATTACGGCCATTGTTGGTCATTGGAAGTAGTGGCACAGTTGTCGTAAGGTGAAGGTATGGTCGATGCAACCCCGGCTCACTTGATTCTTGCGGATCAGACTCCCGATGATGAATAATACCAGAGAACACCCTGGAAGCTGGGGCCACTAGACTGATGCCCTAATGGTTTTCGCACAATGTTCCTGCATCGCTTTTGATTATGGGCGTCACCATCGAGGCGCTCCATTACGTTGGAATTTTTCCCTCATCCCAGATATTTTAAGTTGGGTCCTTCTGTTAACCACAACGGACTCGCCACCTTTGAAAAGTGCAGGGTGTAAACAATATAGTTTAGGCGCTTTGTTGCACTTAAGCAATGAAAACGCACGCTGGATTTACGTTTTCAATGGCGGGCTGATGTCGATGTTCCACTCGGGTTCAATTGGTCCTGCCAGGGGGTGAATTGATGGGGCGCAATTGAACTCTTTCAAGTGTTAAACCCATCATCCAGGACGACGTTTCTGCTTATGGACTTAGGCCCCATCTTTTTCGGAGATCAATCAATCAATTTATCAGCTATAAACCGTGTACCTTGGGCACATTGGTTCCAGCTGCTACACTTTCGATCACCGGAAATGTGGAACGTAAAAAGAAGCCTTGGAGGCGAAGGTATGTTCGGTTTGTTCGGAAATTGAGTAGCTACGCATTGAAGGCGATAGCTTTGATGCACGAGCGCCACTGACTGCGCGATTGGGCCATTTCTGCCAGTGTCGTTAACCACTGGTGATTTGAGTCCCGGGGTCCCCATCCAGGGAGGCGGCAGTTGCCCGCCCGACTAAGTTTACTGGTTAGCGCTTTCGTACTTCGTTGCCAGGTCATACACTGTACCTCTCGGTCGCTTCCACTCAGCACAGGGCTGGGCGAAAAGAGCTCTGCGGGGCAGACGGTCTTCTGGCATGCGGAGTACATGTCCCAACCAGCGCAACCTATGAAGCGTGAGTAATTCATCTATCGCGGGAGAGTTCCTTCTTCCTAAGACCAACTGACGTACCTCAGCATTACTAATCCGATGTTCCCACCAGACCTGACCAATGCTGCGGAGACATCGATGATCAAACACTGACATCTTCCGTACGTCCTCTGCACGTAGGGGCCACGTCTCTGATCCATAAAGCAGTATGGATCGAACCACCACACTGTAAACTCTTCCCTTGACAGACAAGCTCACGTCACGTCGGCGCCACAGGTGTCGGAGGTTGGCAAAAGCTGCCCTGGCCTTTCCGATTCGAGAAATGATCTCATCTCCAGCCAGTCCACCGGAACTTATACAGCTGCCCAGGTAAACAAATTTATCTACCACGTCGATTGGCTCACCTGCAAGCATGAGGTGTGGGTTGATCCCACCCAGTCTTGTAGCAGCACTTTACACTTTGCGGGTGTGAAGCGCATGCCAAACCGTGCGGCAGAGTTATTTAGGTTATTTAAAATCATTTGCATTTCGGAAGGGTCTGAACCAAGGAGAGCAATATCGTCCGCATACTCAATGTCTGCGAGGGAACGTCCCGGGAGCATTTCGACTCCCGAGGTTTCAGAGGCAGGCAGAGAAATTTCAAGCAGCATGTCAATAACAAAGTTGAAGAGGAAGGGGAAGAGGACAGCCTTGTCTCGGACGTGGTGAACTCAGGCGAGAGCTTCCCGTATACTCGTACGCGCCCACAGGAGTCCGCATACAGTGCCTTGATAAGAGATAGAAATTTGGAAGGGACACCTTTGATCGCCAGACACTGCCAAAGTTGCTGACGATCGACAGAATCAAAGGCAGCTTTCAAATCCAGAAAAACGACCAACGTGGGACGTCTGAAGGAGTGGCGCTGTTCAAGAATTTGTCTCAAGGTGAAGATATGGTCGATGCATCCTCGACCGGGGCGAAACCCAGCTTGATTCTCACGAGTCTGTCTCTCGCGATAATCCATCAACCTGCGCAAAATAATGCCAGAGAGTACCTTAGATGCGACGGATACCAGACTGATACCACGATGGTTTTCACATGACGTTCTTGCTCCCTTTTTGAAAACTGGGATGACGGTCGAGGAGCTCCATTCGGCTGGTATTCTGTTTTCGTTCCAAATCTTCTGCAGTATGGTTGTCAGACTGTTCACCAGGACCTCGCCACCTTCTTTGAAGAGCGCGGGGTGTAGACCATCCGGGCCAGGTGCCTTGTCGCGCTTCAGAATTGAAATCTCACGCTGGATTTCGGTTGCTGATGGTGGGTTGGTGTCAATGTTCCATTCGGGCCTGCTTGGTTCTTCCAGTGGTTGTGTTGAAGGGGACCAGGTGAACTGTTCTTGGAAGTGCTCAGCCCACCGCTCAAGACGGCGATTGAGGGAGTGAATTGTTGTTCCGTCTTTTTCGCATATTGTCTCACTGACACCTGCCTTCTTTTGACCCGTTGATCGAATCAGTTGAAACAGGGCGCGGCTGTTGCCTGCAGCAAAGGCCTTCTCCATTTCCTGGGCCTTCGAAATCCACCAGCGTTCTCTGTCATTCTTCAAGCTCCTGATTATCCGGCGTTTGAGGGATCTGCGTGCGCCATCATAGTCGCTAGTTGCTGGTATGGACTTTCTGGCAGCAATAAGATCTGCTGATCTCGAAGATATCCAGTGTTCATTGAGTCGAATCAGATGGGCTGGACAAGCAGTTCTGAAAGCTGAGAGCATTGCTTCTTTAACTCGCCTCCATCCATCCTCCAAGCAATCTTCATCGTCCACATGACTGTGCGTTTCCAGCAGCTTTCTAGCCAGATCAGCTCGATACTCTTCAGCTACTGAAACTTGTCGGAGTTGATGAACGGAGCTGCCCTCTTTCGGCACGCGTAGTGCTGGCGGGAAACGAAGTGATAAGCGGGCTCGCACGATGGCGTGATCAGAGTCAAGTTGCGTACCCCAGAAGGAACGACAGTCCTTAACTGAGGCTCTCCATCGGTAACTGATAGCCATATGGTCCAATTGAGTCCACGGCTGTCTTGTGGTAGGTGGCCTCCAAGTAACTCGGTGTGAGCGTTTGTGTTGGAAGTTCGTACTGGCCAGGAACAGACGATGATCTGCACACAACTGAAGAAGCCGCTCTCCATTATCCGTACGCACAGCATCGACTCCAAATCTACCACCCAACTGTGCTTCTTCCGGACTTAGCCGTCCAACTTGGGCATTCATATCACCCGCCAGGATTACTATATCCGTCCTTCTTGCCGACCGAAGCAGTCGTGACAGATCTTGATAAAACTCGTCCTTCTCATTCTCAGAACTGCTGTCTGTTGGGGCGTATGCTGATACGACAAACAAACACCGTTTACCGCATCGACCTGCGTTAATCTTAATTGAGCCAGACAGCCGCACAGCGCAAAGGCGACTGTTTACTGGGATCCAGTCCAGTAAGGCGCTTTCAGCCTTGGGGCTGAGTGCAACTCCCACACCGTAGATACCACGAGCCATTGCGTCAGGATCACCGGATGTCCGAAGAGTGAAATGTGGGACATCTGGGTTCGCCTAAGCGGCTTGGAGCACGACCGAAGTGGAGTCTTGTATTCGTGTTTCGGAGACACAACATACATCGATAGAGAGGGAAAGTAAGGTTTCAGCAAGGGATGCCTGTTGCCCAATTTGACATAGAGTACGGACATTAAAGGCTGCAACGTGGATCAGATCTTTTGGAGTTAGTAAGTGATTATTTTGGTTTATTTCTCTGGGCGATGGTTGAGACTCACAACAGTGGCTAGGATTGGCAGATGGGTTGATTGCCCTGCATTGTACGATGGGTTGGGAGGGAGTGTGGGGAAGGCCGGTGAGCGAAGAGCTGCAAGGGCAAATGATACTTCCCGGTTGCCCAGGCCGAAGAAGGGGTTGAGTTGAGGTACCCCACCTTGAGCCTTTGACTCAAAAGTCTGACCCACAAGGCAGTGGGAGGGTGTAGGGTTTTGCTCAGGGACCCTGCCCCTAGCCTCTGACTCAAGAGTCTGGACCGCGAGACAGCGGTTGTTAGGTTTTCTTGGGGACCCTTCCGGAGCCAATGACTCAATAGTCTGACCTACTTGGCTGTAGGGGCCGGCCTGGCCCGAGGGCGCAGGGAGTAGGGCATTACTGTCTCACTCCTGATGCGGCTGCGCACAGCAGGTGCCTTTTGAGCAGCACCGGACTCTTTGGTTTAAAAGTATTTCGACCGTATGGATAATGCGCCGGCGGTCACGGTCAACCGTTGGGCGATCGGAGTGTGCGGTTTTTAGGGCCGACCTTTTCTAACCCGTCCTTCCTCGGGGAAGGCAGCATCGCTGCTTCCATAAATATGGAATGCTGGTCGCCTGGAAACGCCTTACTGCCTTCACACTCCTATCGCAGAGGACAGTACGACTTTACCTCCAGACCGCCTCGTAATACGATTACTCGCAGTACGGGGACTCGCTGTTCTTCGTCGGGCTGCTCCCCGTTGGCCTTCCTGGCATGGTTGAACCTTTAGGAACTGAGTTCCAGCCAGTATAGCCCGAAGGATCATTGCAGCACAAAGCCCGACCACCACGACAAGGTGACAGCTTTTGGTCGGTGAGACGTTTAGAATGTGTCCGAGAACGAGTTAGAACAGAGTCCGGATTTTCGAGGATAAGCAACGTTTTACTTGTCTAAGAACAAGCGTGCATGAGCTGAAATGTACATAAAAGGTTCAGTACAGTATATGGTAAGTATAAAAATAAGCACACAAAAATCATGACATTCACCCCGACATTGTTTGAATGGACACATATGAGCTGACATAGACAGCGGATGATGCACTGAATCAGGCTTCTCTGTTCCTCAAACTGTAAGGATGAATGCGTCGCTGTAGTTCTAGAATTTCAGGGTAACTCGGTTGGTATTCGGAGGACGGTACCGAAGAAGATTCAGATGCTTGAGAGCTATCGGGCTGACGTCCGGTCGTTTCAGTCGTATCTGGGTGTTCGGTATCCCCATTGGATTCAGACAGATTGAGAACATTGTCAGTTGTATTCTGAACCGCTGGAGCTAGACGGCGAAGGGACACGGTTTCGACTCTTCCGTCTCGATGAGCAATGTGTGCGTAGTGTGGGTTGCAGTTCAGAAGGTCGACTTCCTCTACTAGTGGTTGATACTTGGATGACCTATCACCTCGTTGCAGCAGAACTGGACCAGGGGTGGTCAACCAAGATGGCAACGATATTCCAAATGTTGAGCGACGTGCGTATTGAAACAGACGTTCGTGTGGAGTACAGTTAGTGGCCGTACATAATAGTGATCGGAGGCTGTGTAGAGCATCAGGAAGTACCGACTCCCAATGGGAAGGCGGAAGATTGTGAGATTTCAACGCTAAGCTTATTGTTTTCCAGAGGGTACCGTTGAGACGCTCAACTTGACCGTTGCACTGTGGATTATAAGCCGATGTATGACTCATAGCAACACCTTTCTCCAGAAGGAAGCTATTGATCTCAGACGACATGAACGATGAGCCTCTGTCGGAATGGATGTAGGCTGGCATTCCGAACAGACAGAAGATCTGTGTGAGACAGTCAATCACAGTTGCCGAGGTTATATCCGCACAAGCAAATGCAAATGGGAATCTAGAGAACTCGTCAATTATTGTGAGTAAGTAGCGGTTGCGTGTATTAGATGGCAAAGGACCTTTAAAATCCAAACTCAGGCGTTCAAAAGGTTGTGTTGCCTTAATGAGTTTACCAGAGGATTTCCAGAATCTTGGCTTCAGTTCAGCACACACTTTGCAGGAGGAAATAACGCGCTTGACATCGTCGACGGAGTAGGGGAGATTCTTGCAACGCACAAAATGAAACATACGGGTAATGCCGGGATGGCAGAGAGAGTTATGGAGCTCTCCGAGTTGGTTATTGTTCCCCATGGAAGCACATACGTTTCGTGACAGAGTGTCTGCGACATGATTGTCTTTGCCAGGTCGGTATATGACATCATACTTGTACTCGGACAACTCAATCCTCCAGCGTTGTATCTTGTCGTTTTTCACTTTACCCTTCTGTCCACCGCCGTACATGAATGTGACTGAACGCTGATCGGTGATCAGTTTGAAGGGTCTTCCGAGTAGATAGTGCCGCCATTTCCTGATGGATTCAACGATAGCGTAGGCTTCCTTCTCGATGGCAGAGTGATTCTTCTCGCTCGAATTGAGTGTCCTCGAGAAAAAGGCCACCGGTCGATGGTTTTGGCTGAGGGATGCGGCTATAGCCACATCGGAGGCATCCGTTTCAACAACCAAAGGCTCGTTATAATCTATTGTAATTAGCGTGGCATTTTCTAGTTCGTTTTTAGGTTGTCGAAGGCTAATTTGACGTCGGCAGGTAGGGGAATGTTTTATTCTTTACCAGTTTGTTGATTTTGTCAGAAAATGAAGATATCCAATGGGCGTAATATGCAAACATACCGATGACGCGTTGCATTTCCGTGGTAGTACGCGGAGGAGGTAACTGGCGGATAGGTTCCATGCGTTCAGGGTCTGGCCTTATGACACCCTTTGAAACCTCGTAACCTAGGAGGCGGATGACTTTTGAAGCAGTGACGGTTTTGTCATCGTTGAGCGTGATCCCATACTTCCTCGTAGCTCTTAAAAACGATTGGAGGTTGAGGTCGTGTTCGTCTTGGGTATTGCCACAAATGGTCACATTATCTATGTAGGCATACGTGCTTTTCAGCTTTTCAGTCGTAATGATATTGTCAATAGTTCGCTGAAAACATGCTACACCGTTTGTGACACCGAAGGGTATGCGACAAAACTGAAACAGGCCACCACATGCTTCGAATGCTGTAAAAGGTTTGTCGGATGCAGAGATGGGGACTTGATGGTAAGCAGACAATAGATCTAATGTACTGTAGACCTCGTAGTGCGAAATTTCCTCAATCATTTTGTCCAAGCGTGGCAGAGGGTAAGCGTCCAGATATGTGAACCGGTTGATAGTTTGGCTGTAGTCAACAACCATCCGGCGTTTGTGATTGACATTCTTGGTAACCAAAACCTGCGCTCTCCAGGGAGACGTTGACGGCTCGATAATGCCTTCTTGCAATAAGCGGTCAACTTCGGCGCGAATGAATTTTCATCATCCGGATGATGCCTTCTTGATTTGGTTGCAATAGGCTTGCAATCTGGAGACAAGTTGGCGAAAAGTGATGGTGATTCAACGTTTACAGCCGTCAGGCCGCAGATGCTGAACGCATCACGATCCCCGCCGAATGAAATTTCTACCTTGCCATGTAGACCTAGAAAGTCGTGCCCGAGTAAAACGTCGGTGCAGAGGTTTGGCATTACAAAGAGCTTCAGTTCATTGTATGAAGTGTCTCTGTATCGGACAGAAACACAAGCGTAACCAGTCGTTCGACAGGATAGGGATGTAGACGCCATTGTGACGACTGAGAAAGTTGGGTAAATTTTCCAATTATGCAGTTTCACGACCTTAGCGTTAATGAAACTACAAGAACTCCCTGTATCGACCAGAGCACGGAGAGCGATGCCATTGACTTCGATAGTTGCGATGGCATGTGCCAGGCAGGTAGGAGCTGCTGCAACGAATAATGACGATAAAGTAGGCTTCGTTGTACAACTTGTGTGGAACTTGGCGGTATTTTTAAACGGCACACGCGGCGGAAGTGACCGCGTTTACCACAAAGATTGCAGACGGCTTCTCGAGCGGGGCACTTTGGACGAGGATGTGTATCATACCCACAGAAATAACATGAGTGAATGGATTTCACGGCAGCAGTGGTCGGATCAACACGCAGTTCGGGATTCTGTGAAATGGGTGGAATCGTGGAGCAAGATATGGGTTCGTTACTAACGTATGACTGTGACTGTTTGTGAGCCAATTCGAGGGATCTAGCCAGCTGATATGCTTGGTCCAGAGTGAGTTCGCTCTGTGCTAGAAGTTTCTCGCGGATGGACGTGGACGCCAGGCCGTTAATTATGGCATCACACGCACTCATCTTGATATTCAGTTGCAGACACAGATTTAAACTCACAGTCTTTGGCTAGTGATTTCAGTTTTCGTACGAACTGATCAATATCCTGTCCGTTTTCCTGCTTGTAGGTCTGTAGCAGGTAGCGTGCATATATGACATTTTCGGACGGACATATAATTTCCGTAACGTGTCGATTGCAGATTCATAATCGGTGTGATCAGCAATGTGATCGTATACTAACGGATCCACAAAGTGGATGAGAGTTTCAAGTTTGTCGGGTTTAGAAGACTCGACAGTTTTCAGATAGGTTTCGAAGGTACGAAACCAGTGATTCCAGCGTTTTGCTGCATCTGCGGAGTTTGGGTCAGCGTCGAAGAACCGAGGTCGTAGTTGAGGGTCCATTGTGAGACAAGTAAATTGAGACGTTTAGAATGTGTCCGAGAACGAGTTAGAACAGAGTCCGGATTTTCGAGGATAAGCAACGTTTTACTTGTCTAAGAACAAGCGTGCATGAGCTGAAATGTACATACAAAGGTTCAGTACAGTATATATGGTAAGTATAAAAATAAGCACACAAAAATCATGACAGTCAGGGAAGAGATTGGAGAGAGATCGGAAGAGATCGGTTGGAGATCGTTTCCCTAAAACCCACACTCAGGCCAGTTGATTGGGTTATCCGAAACAGGATGCGATAGTTCTCCGTTGCAGAAGCCTTCTACGTTTCCCGAGCTTTTTTGACCCACCAGCGCTCTCTATAAATCCTTAGGCTCCTCACAACTCCGCGTTTTAGAGATCTGCGCGCACATGACAGTCGTTTGTTGCTGATATACTCTTCCTGACTTTAGTCAGAGCTGCTAATCGTGACGTGTTCTTAGTGTTCATTGGGATGTGCGAACGACCTCAGGCAGGCGGTTTCAAAAGCTGCGAGCATGTTTTTTCCTCTTCTCCATTCGTCATCGAAATCATCATTACAACCATCAGATCCGTCGCTATCTGTAAGCGATATCATTGGGTGACAGACTGCAAGTGGTGGACTAAATGGCTTTGCATCAACCGGTGTGTTCCTGAGGGTAAGCAAAGGGATACGCATGTCCGTGATCGGAGTCCAGTCGTATACTCCAAAACGAACGACAATCTTGTGCCTAAGTTCTGTGCTGGTAACTGACTGCCACATGGTCTAACTGATTCCACAGCTGATTGGCATTTGATGGCCTCCTACTCGCACTGTGTGCGCCAGAATCACGATATCTGTAGTTCTTGCTAAATGAAGCAACCGTGGCAAATCACGGACTCAGGGCTGCCCTTTCTCGGAGCATAATCTACACAAAAAACACTATTTACCAATACACCTAGGTAACTTAACTGGAATCCAGTCCAATAAAGCGCACTCGGCCCCGGGACTAAGCACAACTCCCACGCCGTGGATACCACGAGCCATTGCATCAGGATCACCAGACACTCGAAGAGAGAAGCGCGAGAAATTTTGGCTCGTCCTGAGTGACCTGAGTTATATGACTGAACTTTGAACGTCTGACCCCTAATGCGGCTGCGCACAGCAGGTGCCTTCTGAGTAGCACTGGGTAGTTTGGTTTGAGAAATACTCCAACCGTATTGAATCATGCGCCGGCGGCCACAGCTAGCCGTTGGACGATCGGAGTGGGCGGTTTTTAAGACCTATATACCTTCTGAGGAGTATCAGACTTTTTGGTCTTAAAACTATTTCGAGCACATTGAATAATGCGCTTGCGATCATGGTCAACCGTTCAGTGATCGAAGCGTACGGTTTTCAGGGTCGGACCTTTTCTAATCCGTCCTTCCTTAGGGGACAGCAGCATCGCTGCTTACATAAACATGGACATGCCAGACGCCTCGAGGAAACTCCTCGCTACCTTCACAACTGTCGCACAGGACAGTATTGGTTTACCTCCAGATCTCCTCATAATACGATTTGTCGCAGTAACGAGATGGCTCATTGGTTAGAGCGCGAATTTGCTGACCGGAAGGTCCGCGGTTCGAGCACAACCTCTGCCTCTCGGTTTCCCTTGTCTATGCTTGGGCAACCTGGCAGTATCCTAGCCCTCTTGCTTTCTTCGGGTGGCATGGCAGTTGGGCACCGAAAGGGTGCTACAGCTGAACGACTTTTTTCGAGTACCAGGACTAGCTGTTCTTCATCAGGCTGCTCCTTGTTGGTGTTCGTGGCCTGGTTGAACCTTAAGAAATGAGTTCCAGCCAATATGGCCTGCAGGATAATTGCAGCACAGAAGTCCAACCACCACAACAAGGTGACACTTTTAGGCTGGTCAGTCGTCGGTACTCGAACCTCAAGCAATCAAAGTGCATGCAGATGATCTACCGGCTGAATTGTAACTTGCTAGTCTCGTGTTTGCGGACCACCTCAAACTCTGAGCGGTAGGCGGTAATTATGATGGTGCCGAAATTCTTCAAACGACACCGAAATTCCTCTGCAACGGAACCTGTCCACCATTTGTCACAAATGCAATTGATCGGGTGTCCTCAACCGGTTGTTGTTACTCATTAATAGTAACTTTACCGGATCTGGTAAGACCAGATCTCAAATCTTTTGAAGGAAGATGGTTTCCGTTACGAGGTGTATTAGGGTTACTAGATCATTTGGCTAAATGCTTCTGAAGATCTTTCGCACTGTCTTCAGTACGTGTATTGGACTGCTTTTGGAGGATAGACAACCTTCTGCATCCCCAGTTGCCATTAGGAAGGTTGGGATGCGTGAGCAGGTCCAAAGACAAGGTTGAGACGGTTGGATCTACTCTACACGTGGAGGGTGCTACAGGATACAATCGGTATTATTTTGGTTGAAAGTGCAGCCACTCATGGGCTTACGTGCAGTCTCCCCAAGCGTGAGAGACTATGTTTGAAGTGTTCCATCACTGTCCTCGGGACTAGTTAACTCGTGGGAGTTAGTAGCCGTGGAATCCAAAAGAGATTTCAAGAAGCTTGACCACATGAGACCGAGGACTACATGGTGTTGTTGCCTTCTATGCACATCCAATCCCGCTGGGGAGACATCACACCGCTGTGGGCGACTTCATGCTTGTTGGTCTGGAATTGATGAAGCTCAAGGATTTTACCACTGCTTTCTGCTACAGCAGACCGAAATGTCACAATATTATCGTCTACGTAGACCTTTATATAAGCCTACTCCCTTTCAGCTTGAGTACCCTTTAGACGCGCCACATGAAAATGTCCATTAACCGAAGATTGATGCACTCTGTCCGGCAATTTCAGCGAATGCGCTGTTGACGGCACAAAAGTGGCCCGGACGAGAGACGCGTCGGCCGGCTTCGTGTACAGTTCCGTACATCTTTTCTCAACGGATCCGCTCATAACCATCCTTGTGCTTTAGCTAATGTTGAACGATCTTCCAGTGTGCAATCTGTCTAGCACCCTCCGGTGGACTGGCTGGAGATGAGATTGTTTCTCGAGTCGGAAAGGCCAGGGCAGCTTTTTCCAACGTCTGACACCTATGGCGCCGGCGTGACCTGAGTTTGTCTGTCAAAGGAAGAGTTTACACTGTGGAGGTGCGATCCATACTGCTTTATGGATCAGAGGCGTGGCCCCTACGCATAGAGGACATACGGGAGATGTCAGTGTTTGATCATCAGCGTCTGCGAAGCATTGGTCAGGTCTGGTGGGAACATCGGATTAGTAATACTGAGGTACGCCAGATGGTCTTGGGAAGAAGAAACTCTCCAACGCTTCATAGGCTGCGCTGGTTGGGACATGTACTCCGCATGCCAGAAGACCCACAGAGCTCTTTTTGCCCAGTCATGTGCTGAGTGAAAGCGACCGAGTGGTGGACAGTGTATGACCTCACCTGAAAAATCCTTATTAATGGTTATTTCGAACGATCTATCCGAAGAGCCTTTACTCCAATTTACGAACGTAAATTAATGTCTGACCGCGTCAAGGTCAAATTATGGGTCGAATGGGTCGCTCTTTTATCAAGACAAACAGTCATTTCATCCAAGAAGTAGAAACAAAATAATCGTTCAGTCTTTTACACCCTTTTGGTGCCTACCGGCCTTGCTCCCGAAGGAAACACGATGCCTGGGATACTGCCATGTTGCCCAGATAGGAAAAGTCGAGATACGGAGACCGAGTTCAAACTATGGACCTTCCGGTCAGTAACCTTGCGCTCTTACCACTGAGTCATTCCCCCCTCTAATAATAGTAATAATAATAATCTTTCAGCTTTCCAGAAAGCACATGAGGTTCATGAAGTATGTTCTCTCTCAGGAGTCCATTCTGTGTATGTCTTGTTGGTCCTCCTGACGACAATTCCGAAGAAACGAGAATAGCCGTCATTGTCCCCTTTTGTACACAATCCTAGTTACCTCGTCGGAAAATACGTTCATTTGCCTGACCTACCCACTGATGTGCTAGGTCAATCTCGTCCATCCGCTAGTTTTGGCTTGCTTCTTTCTGTCCTCCTTGTGCTTCAGCCATGTCCACGTTGATTTTTTTCATTACATTTCTGTGGATGCATTTCAGCTCATACCCCAACAAACCTGGTCATAGTACGATTGCAGTAGCATACTTTATATCGTTGGATATCTTTCAATGGTGAATTGCTACTTATTCCCCTACCATCAACGTTATTTTTACCTAGCTGGCCAAATTGCAACCTCTCTTGTGTTCCTTCGTGCGTGGCCTCTCTACCGTGAGTTCCATTGATTTTCCCACATTTCATTACAATGGGTTTTATCCTTCTTTCCGAACTGACTGTAGTGTTTCCTCCCAAAGATGAATGCCAATTGGCCTTTTAAAACTAGCTGAATGCACTACTGGCAGTTGAACTTGGCTTTCGTAGCGTGACTGAACCACCATCTATTTTCGCGTTCGTCCAACTAGTCAGAATAAATCCACACTGAAATGCTTAATGAAAAGGAAGTTGTGCACAGCACTTGAAGGAATCGCTTTCAGGATGATTTTTCACCAGCTAGCCACGAAGTGCAACACAACTACATAAGCTGCCATTTGACTATATGATGAGTTTGTCTCCCAACAGTTCTCGTTTCATACACCTCTCCATACGTCCTCATCATCATCAGAGACAGCAACATCAGTGTTGGCAATGATGCTTCACTGCCGTGCAACCACAAAGCTTATCTATTATATTTAAAAGCTTCAGAATGAGTAGAAGGGAAAAAGAGTAGGTGAGGGAGGGTACCTAGTGCTGGCCTATGTCAAGCATTCTGAGGTATCTACACCTCCAAGCGCTCAATCGGACAGTCTGGAAAGAAACGCCACTGACGTCGACTAGCCACCATTTCTTGCAATGTCTCCAGCCAGACTCAGGAGAATTCACGTGAACCACATTCTGGAAGGCGTACCGCAACGACAACACCCAAACCCTTCGCAATCGCCCTTCTGCCAACCCGTACGTTTTCCGATTCAAAGTTCCCGCCATTCTGAAGGAGGCACGGAGAGCGACACTCGTCTCTGTAGACGCTGTTTCGGCCTGCATAACACATGGCTGAGACAGCGTAGTTGACGATGCTCGATGTTTCCCGTTAGTGAAGTACCTGCTGCACAACCACATACCCGCTTTCCAATTATTTCGTTACGAATTCGTTGACGCCACTAGCAACGCTTCTGAGGCACCGGTTGTAAAAAAATTTGAAGACACCTGACATTACCTGTCCACGGTGGCATGTCTCGCAACCACCGTAGCCTGGTTCACGCCACCCTTGAGACCCTTTTTGACGCTAATTAGCAAAAGTGATTCGGGCATCTGAGATTCGTTCACTGACTTCATCAGACACATCCGTCAGTGTTACTACGACTACCGAGGTATGTAAAATTCTTCACAACCACGAAGGATTCTCCTTGAATCGTAACGGTCTGTTCATAGAATGCAAGTTCTGAAGTGTGGCTTTGCACTTGAAAGTTACAAGACGCATGTCAAAAGATGATATGTTGCTGGTCAGTTTATTCAGCAGGTCTTGTGCTTCACCTTGGCCTTAAATGATCGGGACGATGTCGTCTACGTACTTCAGATCGACAAAGTTCTCATCAGCAACGATTTGAAAACCGGGGTTTTGAGGACCTTCCAGAATCCGCCTCATTGTCTCATCGATGACGAATTCGAACAAGAACGGAGATATCGGACATCCTTGTCGGACCCCAGTTTTTGTAAGGGAGCTTTTAGAGAGCTCACCTTACCCTCTGACACGCCCAGAAGTATGTGAATATGGGAACCGAATTATGTGCACAAACCTCTAAGGTATACTCTGTTTAGCAAGTGTGGTTAATAGCACCGACCGATTGAGAGTCTAACGCGCCCCTGAAGTCAAGGAACACTAAAACTGCGGGTCGTCTGTACATATGGCGTTGCTCTAACGGACGGAGTATGAAGACATGATCGACGTAGCCTCCGTCCGGTCGAAATCCCGCTTGAGGCTCACAGGTCAAGAATTGCCATGCCGCCGTAAGACGACAAAGAATCAGTGGTGCCAGAAGCCTTGTTACAACAAGAGCACCACATTGTCAAGCGATTTCCGCTGTTTCGGAGATTAGTACTACGAAGGAACAATCTGTGACCGGTACACACCTGAAGCAAATACTCTCCGTTATCCGTACCTCTCGTATCCAACCCAAGACGACCATCCAACTGGACCTCAGCAGAGCTGAGCCCACCTACTCGGCGTTCGTGTCAGTGGCAACCACAGCAATGTCTGAGCCTTTAGCTCGTTGTAAAAGAGCACCTAGGGCATCATAGAAACGGTCTTTAGCAGATTCAGAGCTACAATCACTTGGGGCATAAGCAGGCGCAATGAACAGCGTGCAATGGAACTCACTTTCTCGAAATTCTTTCACAGACGCTGCCAAACGAACCGCACAGAGGCGACTATCAACGGGTATCCAATCAAGTGGAGTCGTTTCGGCTCAGTCGCTCAACACAATACCCAGCTACGGTGGCCTTCGCATCACCAGATGTGTGCAGCCGAAACTTGGAAGAGAGCGAGGGGGCAGTCAGTTCGGTTGCAGTACGTGCGTCCTGTATCCTTGTTTCTGACAGACAGCATAGATCAATACAGAGGGAATCTAGCATACGAGCAAGAGTCGCTTCTTTTCTTGCTTGTTTCAGTGTGCTAACATTAAAGGCAGCTAAGTAGACCGGTTTTCGGGGCTTGAAACCATACTTCGACGTGTTTAGGGTTTTTACTGAAGCCAGACGCAGAAGTCATTCAGAAGCCGTATACGGCGAAAGCAGGCAACTGCCTATGCCTCAATTCATTATCATTTTTTGACTCCCCTCTTATCATCCTTGATAGCTTCTTTTCTGTAGGTCCAAGCTGTAGGCTTGTCAGTCAGTCACCTGGGGACTAGACGCATCGCATACTGCCGCTCGTATCTATTGCTCTGTGTCTGCCATTCAAGTCTCATTCTGTGCTTATTGCAACGTTTAACATGCGAACCCTTAGGCGGATGGGCAGGCAAGATGTTGCACATACTCCAGGTACTTTTTGACTGACGTCTCTTGCACCTTGGAAACTCGAATACAAGCTCCCAGTACGGTTTTTGAGCCTACAGCACCCTTTCTATGTATATGCTGTGGACGAAAGTATGTGATCCTGCAACGTGTTGCGCCAGTGCTTGTTACTCCTTAGTTCGCGAACTGAGGCTTCAATACTCCACTTGGTACCTGTAAACGGCCTGACTCGGTGCTGCTCGGCTCTCTTCCATAAATACTAGCACTGGTCGAAATACAGAACGCTCCGTTTATCGTGCTCATTTGGGTACCAACTGACTGTATCTGTGAATCGTTGAAAGATACCCTCTGTCGAAAACTGACCACCGTGCTGTCCACGACAAAGAGTTCAGATGTGGTTATAATAACAGATTTCTATGCACAGGTAGGGCGCTTCAGTCCATCAGAGGCATGCGTTGGTTGTATGTTTAGTCTGGACGCAAAATGCATTGATGTCAGTTAGTCTTTCATACCTTAGTATCGATCACCAGTTGTTTCTTAGTAGTACTAGGCACCATTATACTACCTGGCACGCCCCTGCTGCTTCAGCTTCAGGGTCAAACTGACCACATCGCCATCAACTACCGATGGTGTTGTTCAGTCCTTAATTGCCCAGTTGTTTTGGAATACACTGGTTGATTCAAATCACGTCCTCGTTTCGTACGGATCATTAACTTTCCCCGGTAAACTCCGGGAACTAATTCTGCATCGTTATCATCAAAGACAGCAACATCAGTGTTGACACTGATGCTTCACTGCCGTACAACCATGAAGTTCGTCTAGTTTCATATGCATATATATATATATATAATTATATATAAAAAGC
>CM030370.1:135339043-135351824 GCA_003604175.2 Clonorchis sinensis
CTTGGCCACGTACTCCGTATGCCAGTCGACCGACTTCCTCGAAAGGTTATTTTTGTAGAACCACGTGAAGGGTGGAAACGAGCCAGGGGAGGTCAAACAATGACTTGGTAGCAAAGTGTGAAAGCCGTTACCAGCAAACTCAGCTGCCCTGGTCATTGCCGTCTCCCTGGATGGGGACTTCGAGAGGACCACGTAAATGGTTAGTGACATTGTCAGACATGGCCTAGTCGCGCCCTCAATGGCGCTCGTGCATCCAAGCTGTTGCCTTCAATGCATAGCTTCCTTCCCAACCCCCCACTTATAAGTCCACTGACAGCTCTATTTACGCACCAATTTATCAGCTCCTGCCTCCAATGCGCAGCTACCTACCCCCTTTCCCCAAGTCATCGGTGGACGAAACGGTGGCAGTTATAACCACTGTACGACAAGTACGGGGTTCTTACAGCTGATAATGATTATGATGGTGATAGGGGAACATACCAAAGCTTACCATACAATGCATTACAAGAAGTTTCTTAGTAAAGCGTTGACCGAAACTGGGATGAGGTAACCAGGGCCGTACGTGACATCCGGAACTCTACTTTTGGTGTTTCTGAGTGCATACACGGAAACCACTGAATCTCAAGACGGTTTCTATCAGTCCTTTTTAGAGATACTGTATCCCCTCGGGCTCACAGTGCCATTTGGATAGACGATCGGTCGCACGCCAGCTCCAACTTAGCTGGTGTCTGGCCAATTGCCAGGCACTCCAACTGACTGTTCCAACCACGAATTATGGGTCTCACGCCTATCGTAACATGGTCATTGGCTTTCTTTATATTGGGACGCCTGTCTTCGGCACGTGAGGCGCAAGTCCGAGATCACCAGGGAGGATTTCGACTTGACATAGGATGCAGTGGCCATATCTCCAAGTGCTCTCAAGTGGTTGAGCAGCGCCACATGTACCGCTGACGAACAGCCGCAGTTTTCCTCAATTTTGAAGGAGACTTCAACTCCTAAACATTCTTGGCCAAAAGGGCATGCCCTTGACGTTCGTGAACATTCTTTTTTTCCTTTTTTTCATACTTTCAGTCGAGTTAAGGTGTACTATGAACCTGATACCTAGCGGAGTTCGTTAGGGTTTCCCACTTTCTCCTTTTATTCAATTTCACCGTCGCCGTTATCATAGAGTGCACATTCCAGCAGACTATTTTTCGAAGTATCGAAATAGTGTGTGGAGGGTGATTAATGGAATTGGATTATACAAGCGACGTTGTTTTTTGACGATTATTTGTCTGCGCAAAATACTTTAAACTGAAGATCTGTTACCCTATGTCTCGAAATGCGTTTTACACTTTATGATTTCCCATTGTTTTGTGCTTCTCCAAAAATTCAGAATGGAGATCCTGAGTCTCTTGATCGGTCCACATATCTTGGCAACTGCGTAAGCCGTGATTATATTGCAACAGATGAAGATAATGTGCGGATACTCAAAACGTGAGCTTCATTTCTGGCGTCAGAACCGAATTTCTCTGAACCTGGAGGGTCGCCTTTACAAACCAACTCTAAATACGGCCTTACTTTTTGACTGATCCAAGGACACTAGACGTCTTCAACTTTTCTACTACCGGCGCCTCTGTAGTGTAGAAAGAGTTAGATGGCTTCAGCGGGTATGCAAGGATGTGGTGTTTAAGTGAGTTGGTTTGGATATAAATCACGTACGCCAAACGACCGCCGATCCAAGAAAGTCTTATTTTCAGTTGGAAGCCATGGTTGTAGGAAAGCTCGTTGGGGGGACATGTCATGGGATGGTAAAGTGAAAGACGTAGCTACAGTCAAACTGTGTTGTGGGATCTTCGACTAGGGCCCACTTGATCCACGTGAACGTAGCTGGACAAGCTTCATGACGTGCCCGGTAATCGACCCCAGTAGTGCATATGTTGTTACTTATTAACCGGACTGCCTAGATAAAGTCGTTGTGCGCTAGGTTTGTGCTGAGTGAGCACGAATAACGTGCAGTCAATCCCGCTGACGGCACTTTAAATCGTCATGATGCTCAAATGGTAATGCTGTCAAAATGCTTGAGCCTCTTATTCTCTCTCATTCTTTATGATGACATCCAACCTCTGCAATAAATCCCAACACTTTCCACTCTTTACTAAGGCTTTCTTTTCTCATGGTTGTACGGCAGTTGAACGCCATCGTGTATTACTGATGTATTTGATGATGGTGAGTGTGTTCGCGCTCCTGTCTGCGTTCTTATGGCCAGCTGTCACCTCGGCTTGCTGTTCCAAGCGGTATCTGACAACATTGCCTGATATGTCCGTTTTTATTCAGTCTCAAAGATATGTCTGATATTTCCTTGTCTGCCTGGTTTTTCTACAGAGAGGACCTCTAGTTCATGACAACATAGACTGTTTGCTATAGAGGAGAATGTTGGTAGCTCAGGTAGTATAGATGGTCGTTGTTTTGTTCGCTGAGCTGGGCAATTTGATTGCAAACGTTTCATCACCAATCGAGGTGACATCATCAGTGCGTTGGTAGGGAGCGTGGTGGAGCGTAGCGATGGGTTGGTGGTTGTGCGTTGAGTAGTGTTGTGTGTGTGTTACTGTGCATGCTATTAGCCGTAGGTGACCTTCGGTCACGATTGGTTGTTCAGTCGGTCAGTTCCATTGGTTGTTCTGTTATCCCGTGTCCTGATTGGTCGATGACCACGTGAATTGTGGCATGTCCTCCCGTGCCCTCGTGTTCTGATCGATCAACGACAGAGGTCACCCCATCGATCAGAACACGAGGGCACGGGAGGACATGCTCACAATTCACGTGGTCATCGACCAATCAGGACACGGGATAACAGAACAACCAATGGAACCGACCGACCGAACAACCAATCGTGACCGAAGGTCAACTCCGCTAATAGCATGCATATTAACACACACACAACACTACTCAACGTACAACCACCAACCCATCGCTACGCTCCACCACGCTCCCTACCAACGCACTGATGATGTCACCTCGATTGGTGATGAAACGTTTGCAATCAAATTGCCCAGCTCAGCGAACAAACCAACGACCAACATAGACTGTGTTCACTACGTCTTTAATAGACTAAAGAAGTCTGCCTGCCCAATGCACTACTCATAAGGTTGCTGAAAATTCTTCGGCAGCCCACGACCGGTTTCGCTCTTCTTGGGGCTCATCAGGTAGGCACAATCCCCGAGTTTCCCTCAACCTTATGGAAACATCAAAAACGGGAGATTCAGCAGGGTTCCAGGTGAGTCTCTCACAAAACCAAATTGATTTGCAAGTTAGTGTATTTCTCGAAGTCTGCCTGCCGTTTTGATCTGCTGTTCGCAGAAGTGTAAAGTTGTGGCATTGAACCCACCAGCACCAGTACCAGATCTCACCATAAGTGGGCGTTGTAGAAAAATGCATATCTAGACAGCTGCTTCGCTTTACAGGGCTCATGGATGAAATAAGCAATCATTTTGTCAGAGTTCGGACAACATCCTGTATTGAATATAATTGAATGATTCCCAGTAGCTGACAGACTCAGTCGGAACTCAAACCCACCGTCTACAAAAGTATCACTTTAACACCTGGCATAATTACATCAAAAAGTGAAAGCGAGGTGCGAACCACCCAATTTAGTTGTCACACCGAAGGAGATTTCGACCATTATTTCCGGCGATTTTGTGTCGAAGCCTCCATTAATCACTCTGCTGATGCTACACTTTTTCTGAGTGTTTGAATAATGCTGACTGTTGTCTCCATTCCTGTTTCAAAGCAGCCGCTATGGTTGCGCACTCCAGTTAGTCTCGATGAAGTGAAGGCTAGTACGACGATTTGGTTAGTTAACTATCCTAGTGAGACGAAATAGGAAGTAGTTTTTGTTAATGTGCGAGGCGACAACTACCGTGTTGTCTCTTTCGAGCAGCTGTCTGCTGGTGGGTGTGAGTAGAAGTTATAGCTATGACCTAACTTAGGGATAATAGCCTCAATAAGCTCTCATCAATGCCAAGTTACTCATTTCCTAAGCTGGAAATGCTTTGCCTTAGAACGGTAATATGTCAACTTTAGACGAAGGGTTCTTGTCACTAAATCTGTTCAAATTATACCCAAACTGGAGTCATGATTTCAATACCAGTATTATGATTATGAGCCGTAGATCCCTCAGTGTTTACCAGACTGTTTTTTTCAATAGAATCCCTGTAGTCTCTTAGCTAAATTCCCGTCTGTTGGAGGAAAGGCTCTATCAATTGTTCTTAAAATCTTAATATTACCCGGACATAAGTGTATAGGCGCCACGTTGTTTTCAGTAGCAACGGATGTGCAACAGACATAATCACTCGACTTCTGTTGTCACACCCCAGCTGATACATCAATATCTGCAAAGAATTTGAGATCACTGCAGCTGCAGTCTGCAGTAGGTTGTCCGATCTCCGAAAAATTGTTATTCCTTCTACCTATTAGGTGACTTTGTGATGAACTTCTTCACCTCAGTTGTGCGAACCGTGGAGTTAGTACGTAAAAGAATAGATGCATCCTTCAACTCTGATGTATATTGTCAGCAACATTATTTCCACCTAAACTATCGTTCAGCTGTAACACCCTTCCGGTGCCTAGTTGCCATGCCACCCGAGGGAAGCACGAGGGCTGAGATACTGCCAGGTTGCCCAAGGCTAGACAGGGGAATTCGAGAGACAGAGGTCGGGTTCGAACCACGAACCTTCCGGTCAGTAAATTCGCGCTCTAACCACTTGGGCCATCTCGCTCCCTCCACCTAAACTAACTGCGTATCAAACCTGAGTGACAGCCTTGAGGGCAGCCGATTCCTGAAATCAGTCACTTACAGAGTTTTTGCATGCATCTTTTGACCATAGACTTGTCACTGCTGGGCCCATTAAAAACAGATGGTGAAACCAGTTGTACCAATTGTATGATGAGTTAAGCGGAGACCATTGACAAATGTGAACACATTAAAGGGAGTGATTATGTAGGGGGCTAGATGGGCCCTCAATTACTGTACCTTTGGTTTTCCTAAAACCTGTACCACCCAAAACTTTCGCAGGGGCCACATTGCTTAACCTACATTGTTTGGCCCTCACCTAAAGGCACCATTTTGGTTAATACAGCGTGCAATAAACTAGTTTTCGTCCTTTATCTTATAGAAACCATGGAAAGTGACTGGACTGAATCACGTTGCCATGGTTGTTCCTGACGTAGAGAAGGCCGCCACATTTTATCGGGATACATTCGGTGTCCAGGTGGACAAACCATTTGTGAGTTCTTGTTGTATGAAATTTTTTGTCCTCTTTGCGAATTTACGTCTGTATTTTATGACAAGAGAATGTCTACTCGAACAGTCGTATAAACTACTCTTGACTAGCTGACTGGTCCTGTCTGTTTGACAGAGTGATTGCTGATACCACCAGCTTGTGAAGCGTTCATCGAATCTTAAGTACTAACCACAGAAGAAAAGGCGCGAAGACACCAGTATGCACCTAGAGGTAGTTTTTGTGCCCGGACAGGTATTCGGTTTCTTTACTGAATGCCCCCCAAAAGCCTATCATTTCACACCATATTTACTTTAAATCACAGTCCCTAAATCATCTCATAGTGATTCCATCATATGCTTTAACTGGTCTCCCAACTCTTATATATATATATATATATCATATATCATCATGCACCCCTACTGTTCTCTTTGTGTCGTATAAGAACACCATATTCACATGCTATAAGGACAGATTATAGCCAGCTGCATTAAGGTGCAGCAGTTTGGTCAGTTAAAAAGCGAAGGACGGAACCAGTTCCCGAATTGGGAAGGCCAGGGCAACATTTGCCAACTTCCGACATTTGTGGCACCGGTATCACATGAGCTTGACTGTCACTAGTCGGATGTACTAAGCCGCGGCTCCATCTGCCATACTTGGTGCATCTAAGACGTAGCTGCTGCGTGCGAAAGATCTTCGGAGACTGTGTCCTTGAATACCCGTGCCTCCTAAACGTTACCTAGGTCAAATGGGAACATCAGATCGGTAATGCTGGGGTATGCCGGGTGTTTCTTGGGCACGTTCACCCACCCAGGCTACGATAGTTAAGCCATTACTTCGTGTGTTAGAAGACTGTTTGCCTCATAGAGCCCTCTTTGCCCAGCCTTGTGTTGCATGGGGACGACCGATAGGTAGTCAGTCCGTGATTTGGCAACGAAGCCCATGAGAGCCTTTAAGAGTAAACTCAGTCGCGTCAGTAACCACCGTCCCCCCAGATGGGGACCCCGCGACGAAACAGACCAATGGTTGCTGATCCTAACAGGTATGGCTATGTCATGCAGCCAATGGCGGTCCTGCATCAAAACTATCGCCTTCACTGCATTGCTCTCACTTCCTGTCATACTGGACATTTGTCGCCAAAGCATGGATTTTGCCATCGCCTCCAACGTGCGGCTCTCATTCTTTCAGTCTCCTTATCGTCGGTAAACGAAGCTGTAGCAGCTGGAACCACTGCACTTCGGCGCGCGGCTTGTGAGCTGGATAACTGACTGGCTATAAAAATCCTGTCCATCCCTGATGCCTTCCATCTTTGTTGACATTTGAGCACCAGTATGTGTTACTGGTGTATTGTTGTCACCGATAATGATCATGGTATTATTGAACTGACCTGATTAAACTTCCCAACTAGATATATTTGTCTGGAACGTTATCTTTTCTAGGTCTTCACCCCCCCCCTGTTAGTCAACTGAAACTGGGGAAGTCATCGGCTTACCGTTCAGCTTGATATTTTCAAACAAACGTTACTTTCATGTATTGATCAGTAATCAGATTACTTGTTGTGTTGTTGCCAAAACTTGTTCGCCAGTGTACGGGAAAGAACAGCTTACCAGCGTGTACGTGCAGTCCACTGAGTTGACTGGATTTGAGAGAATCGTGTCCACTACATGGTCCCTACGTGAACCAACACAATATTCTTATCGAAGTGCACATGACCTTGAAAGACAGTCTAACCTAATTTGGTCTTTGGTCCACCCGTGAAGTATTTATATGTAAACACAGTTCTTAGATTTTGGGTGTTGAGTGGCGGCAGATTATGTGTGCATATTCTAGTAAACAATATGGTCGTCTACAGTTCAGCTAACCCGACTGGTTCAACCTCACGTAAATGAAATAAAAAGGTGGACGCATCCATTTTCAGACTTCCTAATGCAAATCGTGACAACTGCCACAGTGATGGTTAACATATTTACAGGGGAATGTAAGGAGAAGAGAGTGCAAATAAGATTTTGGAAGAACCTGGAAGGGATTAGGCAACGATAAAGAGTAGTAGTTAGCAATGGATGCTCGGAAAATTGGGAACCGTTTTAGAGATTGAATGAGATATGGGAATAGGCATGATGTGTGGTCCACGCTGCGACCACTTACTTTCGGACGACTATCTCGTGAGACAGAATTAGTCGGTCCCAGAGATGTCTCGAATACACGCTGCTCAGGTAGGGCAGTCGGCCGCTGGATCTGTACAAATCGCGATCCGGCGTCGGCTCCAGTGATTTACTCCGTAGACCCCATGAAGACTGAGCTGCTCCATATCGCTCTTGACCTTAGTCAACCACGTTTTCAGTTCTTCTAGACGACAACGCCATCCTCGACATAGTGTAGGACTAAGATTTGTTTTGTGATTTTGACATCGTTCCCGCGTAACAGGTGCCCAAACAATTGCAGACGCCGTCGCTGAAAGGGTCGAAATAGGCGTGGTTGGCAGTAACCTCTTTTTCGAACCTCATGACTGGATGCATTCCCTAGTGGTGACACTGGTGGTCGAAAACATTCAGCTTTTGGATATCTTCTGTTCATTGAGACCATGTCTTGCAGGCATAAATCGGGACCGGACACGAAGATCCGGATTTTCTCAACCGATTTGGTTATATGGACTACCGCCACCTTCTTGGATAATAAAACTTTCCTTAGATATCTGATCCCTGCGATGCCATTGAACATTGCCTTTTTTATAATGGTTTTCGAGGCTATCCACTGATCGTCTAATTAAACCAATTGGTTGCTTGGTAAGTTAGAGCTGTTCGCGTCGGACAATGACTATTGGTTTTTCGGGAGACTGAGAGGCGCTTTAAAGCACGTTTCTTCCATCTGGCAGTGAGATGAGGTTTAATGCTTGTTTGCACAAGTGTGTGATCTGTACCTCCTGTGTTCCCTGAATCGGCAACTTCGTAACGTCTTCAATTTTCCACTGATGAGGCCCATCTTGCGCGCACCATAATATAGTCTCTCTGGAAATTCATGTCACCATCGTTCGAATACCATGTCAGTGAGTGTTTTGTGGTGGCCTGAAAGTCTGTTGGTGATAACGAACTGAGCAAGAGAGACGAAGTGTATGGGCCTGTCGCCCGTTTTCATAGTAATGAGCCAATCCAAACCGGTGAACTATATGGCGTTCCAGTCACTTTTTAGGATCAAGAAGTCTTGTCGATCAACTGCTGCAGTTGTTCATAGAACTCATGCTTTTGATTCCGATACATACGGGGAGGGGGGGGGCGTAAATAGCTGTTGCAGTCATGTTCAAGGAGGGCCTTTTGAAACGGGCCTTGGAGACACCGGATCCCGGACAATGAGTGCATTG
This sequence comes from Clonorchis sinensis, assembly GCA_003604175.2. NCBI lineage: Eukaryota > Metazoa > Platyhelminthes > Trematoda > Opisthorchiida > Opisthorchiidae > Clonorchis > Clonorchis sinensis. Next base: position 135,347,657 of record CM030370.1, read on the forward strand.
TTAGCACGGCTACTTACGACAATCACCACACCGTGGGTACTCAAGTTTTCCGCTTATCCGCCGTGATAAGTTCAGTAAGATGCGTGTGATCCAGCAACCTGAATTCGTCGTGTGCCAGAGTTAGGTAACCGGGTCTCCGAAAGACGGCTAGTGTTTGATCAACGGCCGTATAGAGCGTGCATACAGTTGCTTTGGCTAGAAGCATCAAGTGATGCACGAGCATTCCAACAACTAATGAGAGCTTCTTTTTTACGCCGAGAACCCAGGTTGCTTTCCGGGCGCATGGTAATATAAGCGGAAATACATGTCATAGAAATTATCACTGGGTTTACATAGGTATTTGCTGCAGGTTGTGTCCCCAGCATCACCCAGATTTAGATCAATGGGTGGGTCGTTAGCTTTTACACAACCAAGTGCAATCTGCAAGGCAACACAAAACATACATAGAACAGGCGATCAGTTGTACCGGCATGGCCGTTTGATTCAAAATGTAATCTCATCCGTCCAGCCCCCGGGAACCGATTTGTGTTCTCGCCGTTTTTTATTTGAAATCCGGGTTTAGCCGGCTCCTCCAGACGGATAACCAATGAAAAATCAAGCAGGTTGTAGCGCGTGACACCCGGCTTCGCCTTTTCACTTCGGGAAAAAAACAACACCAGTAGTGAATAGTACTACTCCAGCAGAGGCTGTATTGCAGTACGTCCCTGGGATCATTCATTAGGGTGCAAAAGACGACACTGCTCGTAAGACACCAACCTCCAACCATGCTGAGGCATTAGGATACCACAAGATACTTGCACGCATATTGGAGACATTGTTGGCTGGAAAGAGCCTTCGGCATTATTAGTCAATGACGTGGGTTATCATTCCGAATTGGATAGCAGGATGAAGTCACTCGACCGAAGCTTAAGGACTCTACTACCGGAGGCACACGCTTTTGAATTTAAGGATAGACAACCACTTTTTGGGACCGTATGTTTCAAGAAGTTTGATATCAGCAGGCCAAGTATAAAATGCCAAACCAAGATAGGACTGAAGGATAAACTATGGAGAGTCGGTTAGTTGCTAATGGGATATCACAAGTTGACACCAGGATTTTTCTCGAAATTCCAGCCAGCTCGCGATCTTCGAAAATAGAATAATCAGAATCACAACAAAGAAGAATAGCTGCGTCACAAGAGCGTGACACTGAGTGAATTTGCGGTGAAGCTGTTCTGATTGTGACGTTTCTACTCAAACGACCTTGTTGGTTGGAAAATGTTATCCAGAACAATGACCCAGATTTATTCTCTTTCCCCGTACCAGATAGGGTGGAACTTCACAATCTCACCACCATAAATCGGTCAACCATAGCGACCTGTAAATCCTGTAGTTGATTCGCGCCACCTTTTCCATGCCAGTATCCTCGGTGTTTGCTCTGCATGGAAATCAGATCGCGAGGGCCACCTCTCTTCCGAAATGTGATATTCCGTTAATTTGGGGACGAAGTGGCTCAGTGGTTAGAGCGCGAACTTACTGACCGGAAAGTCCGTGGTTCGAACCTAACCTCCCCCGACCCAAAGCTGTCGCCTTATAGTGGTGGTCGGGCTTCTGTGCTGCAATGATTCTGCGGGCTATACTGGCGGGAACTCAGTTCTTAAAGGTTCAACCATGCCAGGAAGGCCAATGGGGAGCAGCCTGACGAAGAACAAGGAGTAGTCGCATTACGAGGCGGTCTGGAGGTAAACTCGTACTGTCCTCTGCGATAGGAGTGTGAAGGCAGTAAGGCGTTTCCCCCCAGGCGACCAGCATGTCCATATTTATGGAAGCAGCGATGCTGCCTTCCCCCGAAGAAGGACGGGTTGGAAAACGTCGTCCCCAAAACCCGGACATTCCGATCGCCCAACGGTTTACCGTGACCGCCGACGCATTATTCAATACGGTTGAAATACATTTAAAACCAAAGAGTCCGTTGCTGCTCAAAAGGCACCTGCTGTGCGCAGTCGTATCAGGAGTGAGACAGTAATGCCCTACTCTCTGCGTCCCCGGGCCAGGCCGGCCCCCTACAGCCAAGTAGGCCAGACTATTGAGTCATTGGCTCCCCAAAGAAAACCCTAACAACCGCTGTCTCGCGGTCGAGACTCTTGAGTCAGAGGCTAGGGGCAGGGTCCCCGAACAAAACCCTACATCCTCCCACTGCCTTGTGGGTCAGACTTTTGAGTCAAAGGCTCAAGGTCGGGTATCTCAACTAAACCCCCTTCCTCGGCCTGGGCAACCGGGAATTATCATTTACCCTTGCAGCTCTTCGCTCAACTGCCTTCCCCCGTCATTCCCTCCCAACCCATCGTTCAATAGAGTGCAATCAAACCATTTTCCAATCCCCTGAACACTGTTCCATGTCTCAACCATCGCCTAGAAAAATAAACTAAAATAATCACCTACTAACCTCAAAAGATCTAATCCACGTTGAATCCTTTGTCCGTACTCTGTGTCAAATTGTGTAACAGGCATCCCTTACTGAAACCATACTTTCCCTCTCTATCGATGTGTGTTGTGTCTCCGAAACACGGATACTAGAACCCACTTCGGTCGTGCTCCTCAAGCCACTTAGAACGAGCCCAGATGTTCCACGTTTCGCTTTTCGGGCATCCGAAGACGCAATGGCTCGTGGTATCTACGGTGTGGAAGTTGCACTCAGTCCCAAGGTTGAATGTGTCTTACCGGACTGGATCCCAGTACACAGTCGCCTTTGCGCTGTGCGGTTGTCTGGCTCAATTAAGATTAACGCAGGTCGATGTGATAAACGGTGTTTGTTTGTCGTATCAGCATACACCCCAACAGACAGCAGTTCTGAGACCTGACCTTCTGATATCTTGACTTCTGTCTAGGATTATGCAACCTGGCAGTATCTCAGCCCTCGTGCTTCCTTCGGGTGGCATGGCAGCTAGGCACCGAAAGGGTGTTATAGCTGAACGATTTTTATTCCGGTACTTTTGGTTCATTGTTGATGCAAATAACCGATTGCCCTCGGATTCAAAGTGAGCTTTTACGAGGCGGGTCAACTTTTGCTGATAGGTAGTTGGACTCAATGGGAGGGCTGCCAGCTGAAACAGTGGAGAGTAAATTCTTTCACAATAAAATGTGCTGCTGGTTACTTATCGCTAGCATACTAATACGGAAAGGCCCTCTCTCGGGAAATTACGCGTAGCCAGTATTGAGTATGGTGGAGACTGAGCTTTGTTTTCCCCTGTTGAGGAAATAATTCTTGCTTGTGTGATCAAACACTCTCCAGACACCATTAGGATTAAACGCTTCTTAGAGCTCAGGCTAGTTGTAAAGTGACCACATTCTTCTGGTTGGTAGGTGGCTTACCAATCGTAAGGGCGACGTTGCCAAACGTGTGGGAGGTCATGGTTCGTAACTTACAGACTGTTAGTTAGGATTCCGCCACATGGTTTCTCCAGGACGGCCTTGTGAAATTACCCACCTAAGTCTTTATACGCAATGATGTGGACGCGTTCTGTAGAATATAATATTGCTTGACGTCTCGTGTTCTCCCAATCTGCCAGCCTTTACCACCGGGATTGGCACACTCAGTTACGGTAGTGCTTCAGTGATTGGGTTCATCGCACTGTTAAGCTAACATTCCACACAGCTGTCTCATTTTGTCCGGCTATTGTTGATATGGTACGTGACAGGTCAATATGTCAGATCAAGGTGTCTATCATTCTTTACCCGGGTTTCGTTTCCTAACTTTCAGACTGCTGAGGCACACGGTGTTCATGTAGCCTTTGTCTACATGGGTAATACGAAGATCGAGGTGAATGTCCTTGCCTTTGCTGCATGGTCAATTTCTTCTTCCTAGTTAATCAGCCCGATTGATGAGCATAGTCCAGTGGCAAAGTTTCTCGAGCGAAACAAATCTGGGGGATTACACCACATTTGTGTCGAAGTAAGCACTTTCTTCATGTTTTTGCTCGTAGATCCAGAGTGTACCACCTCTCTCCATTGTATCACTCATACAACAACTCGTTTTATGGTGGCCTGCGTCAGTGTACTGATTTTTAAGCTTGTGTTTATAACTTATGATGAGATATAATGATGTTCTCCGTGCCATAATTCTGCACACTGTCAACTAAACGAAGATATCTGTTTCCTTTCACCGTTGAACAACTTAGGCCCACCTACC